>JAEANM010000833.1:0-31714 GCA_017656035.1 Myanophis thanlyinensis
TCGTAGATTTTCACGGGTGTAGGTATGCAGGTCTAGGTCTGTTCGGGTCTTTTCCCGTGTAAGTTTCAGAATCTCTTCGCAACGTTTCGGCGAGGTCCCACTCGCCATCTTCAGGCTGGTGCCTTCTGCCAGCTTCAACATCTGGCTGCTGAGCGGCTTATTCTGCTCTTTTTTTGGGGGGGGGGGTTGTCATGCAGCTGCAGGGCCATAAGGGAACTCTTGTGTGCACCAGAGGTTTTAAGCTGGAGGGCTGGGAATTGTCCTTCTGAGCCACTGGATGCAGCCTTCTGTCCACCCCCTCGTCTGGGTAAGGAAGCGATTGGACTGATGATGTAAAAGAGCAAAGGCTCTGGCAACTTAGCGAGTGAAACCCAGCGCAAGCTATTGGGGGGGGGGGGTGTTTGCTTTCGCCTGCATCCATCCTGAGGGCGTGTGGGAGAAAAGCTGGCTGGCTGAAGGAGTTTTGGAGGAAGTCCCCTTCCTTCGTAGCTGCAATTTGGAAATGAAGCATCAAGGCTAATTTTCACGGGGATCAGAATTCCCAAACCTTTCCGGCTTTGCAGAGCGGCAGGGTGGGAGGGTAGAGAGGGGGTGGTTCTGCATGGGCAGTTGGCAAGCACGCACGTAGCTTCATTTGCAGAAGAAGCTGGCATGTGCGCTAGCCACTTGTGCAAATGAAGCATGTGTGCTCGCCTGCTGCTCACACCAGCGGGGATATGTGGGCACACTCGCCCACTGGTTCCGAACGGCTCAGGGCCCAGTAGTGGGCCAGGGGTTGGGACCCCTAATGAAATGGCTGCTTTTGCTCCACGCTCCGATTTCAGTCATGAGGGTAATTATTAGAAATGCCATGTCCCCAGGGAGGTCTGGATGTTTAGATTTGCTCGTCACTTCCAGTCATCCATTGCGAGAAAATCGGAATTAACTGGTCGTAGGTGTTGTTCGGAGGTGAAATACGTGTTGCATCAGCTCGGTTGTTACTGTAAAAGTACCCGGCAGCTGCAGGCAAGAAAAAATGGGCTTGCATGCAGAAACTATGGATCATATTGGCAGGCCTGGTTCCAATCTTGGATTGAGGCAAAATTTCCCCCGCAGGCATGCTAGCACAATGGCCCGGAGAGTACTAAAAATAAAATCCACCTCTGGTGATTTGTGCAGCCTCTCCAGGGAGAGGAATGGAAAGCTGGCTTGCAATTGCAAGAGGTGGAGCCCCAACTGCTCAAGAGTTACACTTTCATCCAAGAATACATGGATCAAATAAGACTGTGTTCGGTCTTTGTTTTCAGAAATATTGGAAAGGGGTGGAGATTTTCAATTTTATGTTCCCCTGAATTAGGGCCATTGATTCCCCCATGCACCCCAATTGTGGGACAAAAAGCAGTTTATTTACAGATGCCAGACAGATAGGAAGTGACAAAGTCTATGTTGGGATATAACCATTCAGTGCATCCATTATTTCCCATTCTCTTGCCCGATGTTTTTCTTGGAACTGTAAAGGGGTCTAATGAACCAGATTAGGAGCATCACTGTATTCAATCTTTTTTTGCTAAGAACTTTCATCTTTCCCTTCAGAGAAATCCATAATCCTTCAGATTCAAGAACCCTTTTCAGAAGTTTTATAACACCAGTCAAAAAAAAACCCCAAAACCTTGCGTCTGCAAAAATCATCCTTGCTCTTGGTTTTGGAATAATAATAGTTCTTTATTGGACATTGCAAGACCAAAAAGGGAAAGAAACGAAATGTACACATTTGTAAAATAACCATGGACAGTGAGAGGAAACCTGTTTATTTCTTGCAAGTTTAAGAAACTCAGAAGGTGCTTGAACAAGAGTGCAAAATCCAGAACAAACGCATGAAAAGACCCAGACTTTGGAGAAAGGCTCTTTGTAGCAAAATTTGCAAGTTCTTAGCAAAACCAGGCCCCGATTAGTGTCAGGATAAAGAACAAACAAGGACCCCCAGCTTGAAACCGCGTATACTAGAACAGCAAACACCGTATAGGCAAATCACTGGCATTTTTATAGAGGAGTTTTAGATGTCACAATCCCTATATTAACTGCCCACTTCATTGCTTTGAATTTTGGGCTGGAGAATGTTATTTAGATACAAGACAATTAAAAACCTGCTAGAAGAAGAAAAAAAAAACCACAATTGCCCAAAAAGGAACAGGGGGGAACAGAATAGCCAATGGGCAGCTGCTCTGAGCAGTTATCTTAACACCAGGATATTAAAAGGAAGATGACCAACAGAGCTACACAACCGCCTTACAGATGGTCTGGTGAGTTTCACCTAGAAAGAATAACAGGCCGAGTTCAATTCCAATGAAGGACCACCACATTAAACCAATTGGCACCAGTGCCAAGTTTTGAAAGGCCCATGTCAAGTCTGGCATTCTGATCCTTTGGCCAGAGCAGTTTCTCTACCAAGATCAACAACCAAACACTGGCTTTTGCACATGGTTGTCCTGCCCTGGAGTGGTTGCCATCTAAGGGAAAGTTATCCTAATCCACACTTTTTATTTTCATTGCCCGCACACCCGACTTCTCACCCCTTTGGAGCCCAAGGCTTTTGTCCCCGGAGATGCAGGGGGGAAAAACACTTTTTCGAAGACCAGACATTCAACTCCACATCTTGGAGTGACTAATTTTGAAATTGGCTACATTCTGTGAAAAAAAACACCAAGATCGGAGCAAACTATTGAGCTGGCAAGAATTTCTAACGCATGCCCTACCTACCTCCAAAATATTTTAAAGTGGGTAATTCTGGAAGTAGTCTAGTGATCAAATACCATTACGTTGAGAAAAAAAAAAATGCAGCACAATGGAAAAATGAGTTGGACATGCTCAGTTGCTCAAATGGGAACCCTACAGGCAATCCGCCTTTATCCTGTTTTTAAAAGCACGGATAATGAGTGGGAGCCAAATCAAAAGGCACTATCAAAAAAGAGACCAAGAAATCATTACAAGACACAATCCAATTCTTTTCCACCTGGAAACTGCATGCTGTCAAGCCACTTTTTCTCTTCCTAAATCAATCTTCCCCCATCCCAGACTGTCACCTTGAGGATGATAGAAACAAAGAGCTTGATGACAGAAGTGAATGGATTACAGCTGTCATGATTCAGTTCTGTGTCCTGGTTAGCCTAAGACCTGGCCATTCATTGAGACTTCTCAAAAAGCATACAATTTTCATAATCTCTGAGCATTTCGGGGAACTTGCAGTCAATGGCTAAGTCCATATCCCCTTTGGCAAAACGTTGGCTAATTCCTACTTGTAAAAGTTTAATCTTGACTGGCTCTGCTGGCCAGACATTCCACACAGAGCACCAATAAACGAGATGCAGAAATTACCATGGTTGTGTCAAGGACTTAGCTGGAAGGAGAGTTAACGGGACGGCAAAGCAGACAAACCACCCTGCAATTATTTTGCCGTGGAACAAAATAACACAACATACCCTTTTCTGTGCTTATCTAGTCCTTTAAAACCTCCACCTGCATTTGGTGAGACAGATTTTGATAATTCAGAAGTGAGTTAACCATAGTGCTTTAATGAAAGGTAAAATTCATATTTCACTGCATAATTTTAGCAGTAAACTCTCATGGTTTGCCAATTCACAATTTTAGTTGTCGTGACCAGTGCTCAAAAGTCCTTTTAATATATTTTTAATATATCCATGTATGTGTGAGCGCGCATGTCTGTACATGCGTGCGCACACATTACTATAAAGTCTGGAAGATCAATATAAATACTGCTCCAGAAATTAAAAAAAAAGTGTTTATATCCAGCTCCAACATTACAGCTCAGTGTCCTATTTTTAGAATCGTCTATAAAAAAAACTCTTAACGGTGCAGAGGTTCAAGTTTTCTCAACTTCAGTGATGTGCTGGATGACAAAGCATCCTGGCTGGAGGAAGAATGGACAGTGTCTGGGGACTGGAATAGCACCCTGCCCCGGTGATTAAATACATAAAAGGATGGATGGTTCCTTAATGTGTCAAATGTCCTAAAACGAAAGGAAAACAGGAGAGAGTGGAATTAACATTTGAGGGGGAATAGTTACTGTAGTTGGCAAGCAGACAGTCATTAAAGAGAAAACTTTAGACTATGGATTTTAAACATTTGATATAAATGTCTAAGTCTTGGACGCGCTTAACTTAAATCTTACCTCTTTCCCTGCAAGATAAAACATTATTGACAGATCCCAAGCAGTAGAAGAAAAAAACAAACAAACAAACAGGATTGCTACTAACCTACAAAATTTGGACCAAGAACACGAGGAACCTACAGATGGTGGGTTTTCCATCAGTGGAAGGAGAATCATACCTCAAGGATGCTTTAATTGGCTTGCATACTGCAGAGGGCTGAACCTTATGACCCCTTCCCGATCTACAATCCTACGACCGATTTCCCCATACCCTTTGTCAGCCTTGACAAGTTCCGACACCTACCCTGCAGAATTGGCCTTGTCTCAAGAGTTGCACAAACTCAACTTGTTAGCTAGCTAAGGCTCGCTATTAATCACGATACAGCATGTTATTTCCCCAAGCTTTGCTACCTGCCGTTCCATTCCCAAATGAGCCCATCGGCCTCAAAGTTTCTCTAAAAGGGCCTAAGATGGCAGTGCACACTTGGCAAATGAGCCTCTCTCTCTCTCTCTCTTTTTTTTTTGCTTCAGCCATTCTGAGAACCCAGCCTGCGATGGGTTAGTGGAAAAGGGAAAGAAAAACAGCAGCATGAGTCTCACTCCAAATGTGCCAAATTCTTATTTTCTCAGGAGAACAATAATAGAAAGTAATAGCAGTAGCCCTAAATACAAGGAAGACTTTCTCGTTTAAAGTTTTATACCATCCAGTCAAAGTGTTACCGTTTTTTTGTGTGAAAAGTGACCTGTGTGTTTATTCTTCGGTACCACCACTCTTTCCAACCAGACTGAGCCACCTTTCAGTCACGCTCACCCTTGTGAGGTCCAACCTGCGCTTCTCACTTGCATCTACTGGATTTCATGGTTAACTTTCTCCCTGCAATATAGCTCCCACAACCAATTCCCCCAGCAGGACTATTCTGAGGGGGGAGAAGTACAAAGAGGAGGTCCCAGCTGATCCTCCTCTCTCTGAGGAAGGCACTGAGCAGTCTTTTAACTCCCCTGGCACTATTTGTTGGCATCTGGACAACAACACTGTTTTCCCTTTTGAGCCGAAGTGGGAGAGTCCCCTCCTACTTGGCCCGAAATAGCAAAGCAACCGAGTAACTGAAGAGGAAAAAGGGACATACTTATTTTTTAGCTCTGAAGTAGCGTCCATGTCTTTAAATTCTCCCGCAATATGCACAATCCCGTAACAGGTGACTGCAAAGGCCAGCAGAGTTTGAAGAACAATCTGTAAACGGAGGGAAAAACGGCAGCTGAGTGTTTTCAGAAAGCCACGCCACCGTAATTGGGTTCGTGCTGAGGCTTCCGTATTCACATTAGTTCTCCTTTTTGAGCTCAAATGTAGCGGAGTTAGAAAAAGGGAAGCACAACACTGGAAAAACAATGAGGAAACCCCTCCAGATGGAAATATAATTTAAAAAATATCAGGCTGTGCAGAAATGGATAGGTTAACATTAAAGATAAAGGATAAAGAAGATGGAGAATATTTTTTTAACATGGGATTTGTTCTACCAATGCTTAGCTATTAGAGGTAGAAATTAGAAGTTGGAAGAATACTATTATGTACTAGTAAATATTATTACCACTATTAAATTATCACTAGTAAATTGACCCAGAGAATACACTGTTTTCCAAACACTTATGTTTGTTACAGAAAAATGTATAAATAATATATTAAAAGAAAAAG
Source organism: Myanophis thanlyinensis (assembly GCA_017656035.1). Lineage (NCBI taxonomy): Eukaryota > Metazoa > Chordata > Lepidosauria > Squamata > Homalopsidae > Myanophis > Myanophis thanlyinensis. The sequence continues at coordinate 5,835 of JAEANM010000833.1, forward strand.
AGAAACACAGTAGGCCAAGATCTGGTTTGAGACACGGAATGGCATGAACTATCAGACACTTGCAATCTGTAAGCATTCCCGAGCAGTTCAAAATCAGCAAAACAAAAATAAAAATAACACTCGAGAAAAAAGCGAGGTGAAAGAAAGAAACAAGGGCAAGAGCAGTAGGTGGAAGATATATTTGCCAAACGCCAGAAAGGTCACACTTTTTATTCTGGGAGTTGAACCCGAGCAAAATACCAACTGGAGGCAACATGGAATTCCTAGAGGGATCCTTTCAAGGCAGAGGAAAATGCCAAATTTGGACAATTTCATTCCTGCCACCGAGACCACATGCTACAATTGACCACCCTACCAAAGGTGCAAAGAAAACGAAGAACCAGCAGTTCAAATCCAGCTGGGCCTCGAGCTCAGCTCGCTTCCTCCTTTGTAACTCACAGGGAGTCCTCGACTTACAGCTCATTTAGTGACCGAAGTTACAATGGCACTGAAAAAAGCATCTAGCGGCCATTTTTCACACTTTATGTCCCCATGGCCATGTGATTTACGTCAAGATACTTGACAACTGACTCATATTTATGATGATTGCAGGTGATCCCCTTTTGCGACCTTCTCACAAGCAAGGTCTTAGGGGAAGCCAGATTCACTTAACAACCAGGGGATTCATTTAAGAACCGCAGCGTGCCCACTCAACAAACATGGCGAGAAAAGTTGTTAAGGCAGGGCTACACTCCCTTAACAACCATCTCACTTAACACTACCAACTGTGGGCTCAATTGCGGCCATAAGTTGAGGACTGCCCGTACTCTGAGGTCCAATGTACCACGCTGGGGCTTGCGCCCTCCAGGGAAAGCAGGCGGCCAGGGACCACTTACGTCTATAGGCAAGGTCTCGTCTTCCTTCTCCGTTAGCCTCATGTAGGAACGATCTGCAATTGGGAATACAAGAGGCAGCGTTTCCATCTTTGGCTCACCCCCAAAATGGGACGGGGGGAGAGGGAGATTATTTAAAATAGGGGGGGGGGACCGTTCATGCCCCCTCCTCTCTGCAAATTCCCGTACAGGTTCACCCCCTCCCCAAATTCTCTCTTGCATACTGAGCTCTGCAATAAGGGAAGGCTCAAGCCGACCCCCCACCACCGCTCTCCCCCAATTTGTCTCCCTGGCTTTAAGGGGGAGGGGGGCATCCCTTCCTTCCCTTCCCCCACCAGACCTTGCCCCCCTTCTCCTCCTCCCTCCCTTTTACGAGGGACGAACTTTCACCCCATCCCGAGGGGCTCCTCCCCCACCCCAGGACTACAACTCCCATCACCCTTCCCGGGCACCTCCGCCGTTGCCCGGACCAGAGTGCCGGGACTACAACTCCCATAAGGCACCTCGCTCGCCCGCCCTACCGGTGACCAGGAGCCCCCCCGGCTCTTCCTTCCTTCCTTCCTTCCTTCCCCCTCAAGCCCAACCGCCCCTCCCCCCCCCGTCGGGCTTTGCCTCCCCTTCCTCTGCCCCCTCCCCCCACCGGGGCTCTCCTGAGCCCCTCACCCCCCCCCCTCGGCAGGGAGAGCCGGGGAAGGGCGCCCCCTCCTCAGGCGCCGCACTCACGCTGCGCCGCGGAGAAGGCCGCGTGGGCCAGGGCGAAGAGCCCGACCCCGACCAGCCCTTTCCAGAGAGAGGCGGCCGCCATCGTGCGCCCTCCTCCTCCTCTTCCCTCAGCCGCCGAGGGCGCCGCGTGCGCATGCGCCGCTCGGGAAAAGGAGCGGGCGCGAGCCAGCCAGCCAGAACGGGGGAGAGGGGGGGAGGAGCCTCCTCCGTCGCGCCGCGATGACGTCTCCGCTGGGCGCGCGGGGCGAAGGGAGGGGGAAGAAGAAGAAGAAGAGGAGGAGGAGGCGGGGCGCTGGGCTGGGGATGATGGTTGTCGCGGTGCCGCCCAGGCGCTGAGGGGACGGGAACCATGGCGGCGGTGCTGCTGCTGATGCTGGGCCTCGACCCGGGCCCCGGGGCGGTGGGGCGTCGCCCGGGCGGGCTGGAGGAAGAGCTGGTGGCCGAGAAGGCGGCGGAGGCCAGTCACCGGCAGGACAGCGCCAACCTGCTGGTCTTCATCCTCCTGCTGACCCTCACCATCCTCACCATCTGGCTCTTCAAGCACCGCCGCGCCCGCTTCCTGCACGAGACCGGGCTGGCCATGATCTCCGGTGAGCCCCGGGCCGGCACGCAGCAGCAGCAGCAGCAGCAGCCCATCATCCCCTGCCGGGCCACGGCGGGATGGGGAAGAGCCCCTGGGCTGGGTGGGAGGAGGGAGGGTCGCCATCAACAAAAAAGGGGAGGGGGAGGTCTGGGTGGGGGGGATCTCCCCCCAGAGACCCCCCTCCCTTCAGAGAGAGCATTTGGGGGGTCCAGAGAGGGGCGGAACAGAAAGGGAGGGGGAGGCTTGGGTGGGGGGGATCTCCCTGGAAGGAAGGATCGCCATCAACAAAAAAGGGGAGGGGGAGGTCTGGGGTGGGGTGGGGCTCCCCCCAGAGACCCCCCTCCCTTCAGAGAGAGCATTTGGGGAATCCAGAGAGGGGCGGACCCCGCCCCTCTCTGGAGGGGGGGGGACAGAAAGGGAGGGGGAGGTTTGGGGGGGTTCCCAGGCTCCCCCCAGAGACCCCCCTCCCTTCAGAGAGAGCATTTGGGGAATCCAGAGAGGGGCGGACCTTGCTCAGTTGGGGAAAGCAGGTGGGGGGGCTGAACTCCAACCCGGCATTGCTTTGGGGATCTGGAGTGAAATTGCCTCCCCATAGGAGAAAAGGGTCCACTTGGGGCATTAACTCATCCCTTCCCCACTTTTGGAGTTGAGGGGGGCTATGAAAGCCTTGGCTGAATGTGGGGAGGGGTGCTCCTTGGGACAGCCCAACCTGTTAAGGGGGGGAATGCTTGAGATTTAAAATGTATTGGCTGCCCAACTCCAGTGGACTTCATAAACACCAGCACCGTTTAAATCCCTTGATTTAGGCATCTTGGATTTCCCCCCCCCCCCGTCCCATAATCCCCCGCCAGCACGGCCAGGGGGAGTTTCAAGTCCAGGGTGGTGCCAGCAAGAATCCTCTGAAAAGAAGCACATCCTCCGTCCAAAATAAGAGTTTTTTTCGAGGGAAGATCTGAGATTGCGGCTCTGATGTGCAAAATGCTTGACAGCAACAATTCTCTTTCTCTCCTATTTAATCTTGTTTTATTAACAGGAAATGAAAAAGAGCTATTTCCAAAAACTGTTCACTTGCTGTGTTTATATCAGTTGCTAAGGTGTAGCTTTGAGTGAAACAAATGACCAAATATCGATGGATCGAAATTTAGTGACAGCAGCTAACGCTGCTAGTATGGGACCCAAATACACCTAGTCCTTGATTTACAACAGTTCATTTAGTGACCATTCAAAATGACAAGGGCGCTGAAAAAAGCAATTTATGACTGTTTTTCACACAACCATGGCAGCATTCCCATGCTCACATGATCAAAATCCAGATGTTTGGCAACTGACTCATATTTATGACGGTCACAGTGTCCAATCTAGTGTGACCTTCTGACAAGCAAGGTCAAAGGGAAAGCGAGATTCACTTAACATCCATATTACTAACACAACAACTGTAGTGATTCATTTAGCAAGTGTGGCAAGAAACTCATAAAACGGGGTAAAATTCACTTAACAAATGCCTCACTTGGCCACAAAAATTTTGGGCTCAACTGATGTTGAGGACAACCTGTCTGCTAACAAAACTACACTTTAGAGTGTTGTGTGATCTGACCTGCTGTCCTATTGATTAGCTATTTCGATCCAAGAGCCTAGATTAACCTGGCCGTAAAAGTTTTTTTCCCCCAGCATAGCAGATCCTTGTAATACAGGAATACATTCTTGGATTTTTCTCTGCAAAGTTTCTTGGCAAATCTTTTAGAAGTTGCTCAAGAGATTCACTGCCATTTCTTCTTAACTGAAGCTGAACCATGTTGGGAAACTTGCTAGTTTACAAGCTTCAGTGAAACTGGCAATTGCGCAACAGACATTAAAAAAAAAAAATTCAGTTTACCTACTGCTCCTCTCAAACTGACGGCCTATTTTAAGTTGCTTTACAGTTGTAGTAATAGATTTCCCCCCCCCCCCCAATGAACGGTGTGTGTTGGCTTAGATGATCTCTTGGGATCTTTCATATCTTTATGATCTGATTTGTGCACCAGAGTTCACCTGGAGGCTTGAATCTTCGACATTTTCTTCTCTTTCTACCCCCATTGCTGTCACCCGGGTTGGTGTTTTTTTTTTAACAGCATCTAAGAAACATTCAGGGCACAACATCATGCTGTTGTGTCGCCACAAGCAGTGTAATTCTGAAGTATTTTGACGAGGCTTTGCATGATCTGAGGGATTATGCCTTTTAGGCACCATTTGATTCTTCTGCGTCGCTCCAGTTTTGCTAGACGAGTTCTTCTGACTGTCGGTGAAAGGAGGATGCTAAGAATGTAGAGATCCGAACTCTGAACCGCTCAGGATCGCTTTAAAACTCTAGCATACCTGAAGTTCCTCTGTGTTTCTTACAGGAGTTCTGGTGGGAGTCATCCTTCGTTACGGCATCCACATTCCCAGCGATATCAACAACGTGACTCTAAGCTGCCCGATGCAAACGAGCCCAGCGACTTTGCTGGTCAACCTTAGTGGGAAGTTTTATGAGTACACCTTGAAGGGGGAAATCAGTTCCCACGAACTCAATAATGTTCAAGATAATGAGATGCTGCGGAAGGTAAGCTCTCCTCATGCTTTCCCCCTCCCCCCCCTTTTTTTTTAGATCAAAAGTTCTAGGAAAACACGGTTGAAATTCTGCCGTAGCTTTGCCCCAACTTTCTAGAGAAGTCTGGGAGAAAAGAATAAGAGAGTTTTTGAAGGCATCTCTGCTGCTGCTGCTGCTTCTCTGGGCCACTCAGTGTTCCTCAGCTTTGCTTGTTCAAGAAATCCCTTTATAGCTGGGTTTACACCTTGCTTTTAAGTCTAAATGTGAGTTGCTGGGCTGCAAGTTGCCACTTTGGGTGGGTCTGGCCTTTGGAAGAGGAAAACTGGTGCCAGTTGTGCGCGGTCAGCCATTTATAATTATTCTAGACTCACAATGAAACAAACTCACCCATGTCCTTTCCTTCCATGGCCAGAAAAATAGGAGCTTCCTTCCCATATTCATCAGATCTCTTACAAGGAGATGCTTCAAAGACTGAACCATACATTACGCACCCCAGACCCACATGCTGCGACTGCCAACACAGGCTGTGTGATTTGTTTCCATTCTGGAAGTTTCGTGGGGGTGAACTCAACTCATGCCTCCCGATTGTGAAGTTGAAAAATCTGGGAGGCAGAACTTTTGTGCTAAAAGGTGGCACGGTTCTTGTTTTTAACGAAAATGCACTTCACCAAATAATAAGTTTTACTCCGCACCTGTTGAAGTTGCAATCTTTTTGTGATGCTTTGATTTCTCTCTTTGAATACCCTACAGGTAACTTTTGATCCTGAAGTGTTCTTCAATATCTTGCTCCCTCCGATTATATTTTACGCTGGATATAGCTTAAAACGGGTAGGTATCTATTTCTTGTCATCCTCTTTTCAAATTATCCAGGGGAGCAAAATACTTATTCTCCAACCTGGTGCTCTGTTGTTGTCTTTGACCACAACTTCAGTCTGTTTTGGATGAAGTCAGCTCATTTTCTCTTGGCTTCCCTGCCTTAAAGATTCTACTTTGCAACAGTTTGCAAGAGGAGAAATAATCTTTTATAGGTGTACACAATTTTTCCATCCAGGATCTGTACAGTGTAGGCCGGTACATGCAGATAAGAGAAAATAAATCCTTTAATCAAAATCTATTGCTTGTAATCCAAACCTTGGATTGCCCTCCCTTACAGTCTGCTTTTCAGTGCAGTAATAATACAACCAGAACAGAATGTCCGCCAGAAAAATAAAGTTGGATAATGAAAAAATAGTACGTTGTGAAATATTTCTCCCCCCAGACCAAACGTGCCTCTGATTTTTCCAAAATCAGTCATTTGTAACCAGACACCAAGTGCCTACAGGCACCACTATCTGGATTCCCACCCCCCATGTTATAGAAAAAAAATAGTAATTGTATGGAAAGGCATTTTAAGGGCTAGAGAGATAAGCCAATTGTATTGTGCTGTTATTTGCTCTTTGCCTGAAATAAGTGTATGTTTAGGGAGGGTTCGGTGGGACTTTGAGAAAAATTGCCATGTCATTCTGGCTCAGTCACTCTTTGCATTTAAAGTAACCAAAGTCTTTCTCTTTCTCTCTGTCTCTCTTTCTTTTTTTTTTTTTTTTCAAGCGACACTTCTTCCGAAACCTTGGATCCATTTTAGCATATGCATTTCTTGGAACAGCAATTTCCTGTTTTGTGATAGGGTAAGAATTCCTGCCCACTCTGCTTTCTAAAAATGTCCTGTGTTTACATCCTTTGCATATTACCTAATCAACAGGGCTCTGTGAGCAGCTGCAATGCCAGAGGTTAAAACCATGACAACAATAATAAAGCAATAAAGATCGGCAAATTAAAACAGGCACAGCCTAAATCCCAACCAAACGAGAAAAAAAAAAGTGAGTCGCAAGGCTCATTGCGTTTTTTAAAAAACGAGACGCTTAAAAAACCGTTCCAGAGGCTGGTTTGGATATGTCGATAAAAGAGCCCAGTTTTCAGAGTTTTCTGCAATTCCCTTTCTCGTCCGTCATGTCCATGAGAAACTTTTGTTCCGTGGCAGATTACACAGAATTTAACATATTAATTAACTATGGTTCGTTAATCTTAACTGTGATGGTTCAACCCCAGTCACTAAACCACTTAGAAATGGGTCCATCTAGGAATTTCCAGCAGAAATTTGGGGCTCGGTTGTGGCCATAAGTTCCACTAGTCATGGTGACAACAACACCAACTCTCTTGTGTTGAACAGGTCCATCATGTACGGCTGTGTTGCGCTGATGAAATTGATGGGGCAGCTTGGAGGAGATTTTTACTTCACCGACTGCCTATTTTTTGGTGCCATCGCCTCCGCTACGGATCCTGGTAGGTGGTAGGCGGGAACCAGGGACCCCCTCCTCAGAAATGACAGCTGTGGGTTTTTCTTGCTTGGGCTTTCCATGTGGCCTGCAAAAGTGGAGGTGCCATTTTTGGATCCAGCTTGCTGGATCAGATCAGCTGGAGATCCAAACGCCCACCAAAAGCCCACGAGCCGCTGTTAGTAATTTCAGGGTTCAAGCAGAATCTGCTCTGTGTCACAAGAGGGGGAAAAAAAGTTGTGAGAATTGTATGCCCGTGTGCGAGCTTCTTGAAAGGATATCAATCTAGCAAAGATAACCCATCCCATCTAGAATCGGGATAGGAATGGCCTTTAAATGTTACAGGAATCTCATTAAGGTTCCTGAGTAAGTTTGAACTCCTCAAAGTATCATAAGGAACAGGCTTCTTTTAACTCTTTCAAGCTTCTCATTTATTCCACAAACTCTTTGGAATAAGATTCCGATGGAAGAATCTTCACGGATGACCTGGGGTAGTCTGTCCTATAAGCCGGAGAGAAGTTCTCTGAAGATGGGCTCCAGCTTGAGTCCAAAACCGCTGATCCTGGTGACCGGCCCAGATTGGATCCTATCCTATAAGCGGTTTTTATTCTACGTGGGTGTTTGCATCTCTGTCGTATTTCGAAGACTGAGAGGTCGCCAGAGAATAATGCAGTAAGCTAACTTGGGATTCTAGCCAGTTCTTTGCTCTCTTTCTCTCGGCTAGTGACGGTTCTCGCCATATTCCATGAACTTCAAGTGGACGTTGAGCTCTACGCCCTTCTCTTTGGAGAGAGTGTCCTCAACGATGCAGTGGCCATCGTGCTGTCTTCGTAAGTTGTGTGTCTTTCTTTTGCCCGACCCCTCCCCCCCTCCCTGGCTGACACAACTCAAGTTAGGGAGCATCTGCAAAGCGGTTGTTCCTTATTTAGAAAGTGATGGCAATAGCCCTTAGACTTATACACTGCTTCACGGCCCCTTTACAGCCCTCTCTAAGCGGTTTACACAGACAGCCTCTTGCCTCTCACCCCCCCCCCCCAACAATTTGGGTCCTCATTTTATCAACCTCAGAAGGTCAGGAGGCTTGAGTCAACTTTGAGCCGGTCAGGATCGAACTCCTAGCAGTGGGCAGAATTAGCCTGCAATACTGCATTCTAACCATTGCGTCACCACGGCCCTTCCAAGTGATTCTTGGAGCATCTAGCACTACAAAACCATCATCATCTTGTTTCAACAACCCCATAATCCCTCGCGGGGTAGAGTCTGAGCAACTGAATGGAGCTGGCAGAGTTCTTAATGGCCGGATGCCCTTCTTGTCACCAGTGTGGAGTTATATTCAGCAGATATATTCTCATTGTTCCCAGAGAGAGAGAGAGAGAGAAACATCTGCCTCTACCTAGGACCAAACTCACAGCCTCCTGATCATGAGGCGAGCGCTCCACCTCTAGCCCACCACACCACTCTTGTGCTAGCCGAATGGTGAAGGACAATTGCACCCTACTTGGCCAAAGGGCCGTCTTTGTGTCTTTCTGAAGAAGCACTGATAACCTCCGCTGAGCCTAAGGAAAAGGTTGACCAGGTCCATCTTTTCTCCCGATGACCATCGAACGTTAAAGTTACGGTTTCTCTCTACCCCGTGTGGTTGTCTTCCAATATTAGGCAGGACATTTCTTCTAGACAGGAAGAAGAAGAAGAAGACTTCATGACCTTGGCAATCTGTGTGGAATATTTAGCAAAGTCTTCCTGCTTAAGTGATCTGCCTTCTGTGTTCCCCACAGTTCCATCGTCGCCTACCAGCCCGCCGGAGACAACAGCCACACTTTCGATGTGACCGCCATGTTCAAGTCCATCGGGATTTTCCTTGGGATTTTCAGCGGATCGTTCGCCATGGGGGCCGCCACGGGTGTCGTCACTGCTCTGATATCCTTGGTTTGTTTATGTTTCTGAGCGAGAAGGTTTGCAGCTTGGGAGACTGTGAAAATTGGTAAAGTAAGGAGGTGTCCCCCACCCTGAAAGAATTCTTAATTCTGGACCGGTTTGTCAGCAAACCCCTCAAATTTTACCAATGTGTTATTTATTAATTATTAACACGCTGCTTTTCTTCAGAAACAAACTTAAAGCTCTGCCCCGTTTATCATAAACTTGATTGGCCACAAATATCCAAACTGCAGAATTTTTTTGTTCTTTTTAATCCTTATATCCATTTCAGCCGGTCAGAAGCGCCCTATCCAAATGTGTTGGCTTTCTAAGGCTCTTTTAATGGTCATGTGATTGAATTAAGGACCACTTCAGTCCAATCAAGTGCCAAGCTATTTGGATGTAAATAGCAGAAACATTTCAAGAACAGACCGCGCGGGTGTGTGTGTGTGGTGTCCATCACTTGCACTCTTCTCCCCCTGGATTGCAAGCTGAGAGCACAAAAGTAAAAAAAGGCCCAATATTTGAAGAGCCATAGCTTTGCCGGTGCATTGATGGATGATGGGGTGGCTTGAACCCTTGGTTCACATCTTTCCCTGATTTGGGGGGGGGGGGGGGAATGATTTTTGGTGAGAAACCGCTCTGGTTTTGTTGCCGTGTTTGTCTTTTTTAAAGCTGCAGAAATCTCCTGTGGATTTCCCCCTTAACTACTTCCAGCTGCACGTCACCAAGTTTACCAAACTCCACGAGTTCCACTTGTTGGAAACGGGCCTCTTTTTCCTGATGTCCTGGAGCACCTTCCTGCTGGCTGAAGCGTGCGGTTTTACCGGTAAGGGTGCTTTTTCCTTGTTCCACCTGAGTGGAGCGGTAACCAGGAAATTTCTCCGTCAGATTTAAATCCTTGCCAAATTGGCAGCTTCTCTGGTGCTGAAAAGGCCATGCCCAGAAAGGTTCTCCACTCCCCCCCCCCAGAAAGCCCTGGAGAGAGTCCAGCATCTGGGATGTTGCTTGTGGTCTTCAGTGACTCCAATTTTCTCTGAGGTGTTTCCAGGGCAGGCAGGATGCTTTCCGGTCTGAGAGTGGGGGTGTAATGGGAAGAGCTGCTTGTACAACACGGAACTCTGTCATTATCAACCTGTGGGGACTGATGGCTCTCACCTGTAGGAAGAAATATTCCACACCACTAAAAACCTCTGGGTTTCGGTCGGACCCACCCATCCTGCCAGCTTCTTGCTTTCACCTGAGTTTTGTTCAGATCAGGCTGGAAGCCAATGCCAAGCCCTAAAATTAGGTTTATGCAGGTGTAACACTCACCTATCGTGCTAAACCATAATAAAAAGGGGCTGTGTTGAAGAAAAGCCGGGGTGTTGCAGGCTCCCTTACTCATCCCATATTTTGTCCCCAGGTGTGGTGGCCGTTTTGTTCTGTGGCATCACTCAAGCTCACTATACCTACAACAACTTGTCCACAGAATCGCAGCACAGGACAAAACAGGTGAGGCCTCGGGCCAGGATGGCCGGGGAGGGGCAGCTCCCTCAATGCAGGGCAGTTGCAATGTTTTTTTTTTTAATTGCCCACTGCCCCATCCCTTATAAATCTAATCAATATAATGCTTGGCTTATCTATTTTGTGCCGTTTTGAAGAATTCCCCGTCATTTTAAATAAAACCTTTGGCTCGTTGTCATCACAAGAACCACACTACCGTTGCTCTTTCCTCTTTGTCCAATCTTTTAGTTGTTTGAGCTACTCAACTTCTTGGCGGAGAATTTCATCTTTTCCTACATGGGGCTCACGCTGTTCACCTTCCAGAACCACGTCTTTAATCCAACCTTCGTGGTTGGGGCTTTTGTATCCTTTTTTGGGGGGATTAAAAAAAATTTGAGGAGAAGCCACATAGGATAACCATCTGGAAAATGAGGGTTAAACAAAGAGAAATCTGGAGAGCAGGATACGATTATTATTCCCAATTAAACAGGGTGTTTGTGTGAATTCAGCACTGAACGATTATAGATAATTTAATAATGAACACTCTTCCAGTTCTCACGTTCAGAATTTCTAGTTGAAGGGGGAGAAAGTATTGTTTAGAAGTTCAAAAAAAAACCCCCCACCAAACCTGAGTTTGCATGTTGTTTATATCACCTTTTTATTCTGGCTTGTTGGATGTTGGTGGGAAATATCCATAACTTGGGTCAGCTCAAGTTGCTGACCCAGGGTTATGGATCAGGTTACCCCAATTTTCTCGGGCTGCTAGGCAGAGTTTGCCGACCGGCATGTCTGGCCTCGTCTAAAAAGACAAAACCAAACAGGAGCTCGTTGGAGCTTTTTTCCTTGGTGGCATTTTTAGGGGGAAGCCTTCTCTGGCTCTGAAAAGTTCTTTTGATCACCCTCTTGGTGAGGAAGTAAAGAAGCCAACATCGGTTGTGACATCTGCATGACAGTAAGCTGCTGTGAACCGGGTTAAATAGCCAGCGTAATTTTAATGTGGGCTTAAAATAGAAAATAATGTGTTGGGGTCCTTGATTCTCAACTAGATAACACCATCATCGCTAGAAGGGACTCTTTATGCCTACAGAGAGAAAAACCCAACTCCCTTCTACTACTGATGGTGATACCTAGTTGGGTCATGAAACGTCTGCAAGAAAACCACCCAGCTCAGGGAGAATCAAGGGGACACACACACACACACACACACCCCTTCTAGTTCAACCCTGAGCTACAAATAAATTCTCTTCTGTTGGAAAACAGTTTCCTTAATGCAGCCACACGAATCTAGCTGGCGGTGTTCCTGGGAAGAGCGGCAAACATTTATCCCCTCTCTTTCCTCCTTAATCTGGGGAGGCGAAACAAGATTGGGACAAACTTTCAGCACATGATGATGTTTGCCGGTGAGTGGCCCTTGGACACAAATCATTGCAGACAAATAATTGAAAGGAGGGCTAGTGCAGAAGCCAAGAGGGGGACCCTTCCAGTTTTCAAGATGTTATTGGGGTGAAGGGGGAGGGCGAGGTAAATATTTCTTCTCGGGCTGAGCAGATTGCCTTCAGGAAACCAACCCATGAAATTAAGCCAGCCAGAGGAGACGCGATGGCTACTTGAAAGACAAGGAGATTATTTGCAGAAAGGTTCACTCCCACATAAATGCTTAGCTGCAGCCAGTGATCATAGAACAGGCCCTGAGAGTATTTAACTGCCTCTGAACTGCCTTGCTTATTAAATACAATTCTATGAAATTCTTGTCGGGGTTGGTTGCACAAAGATGGGGAGATGTTGGTTCCCTTTTGGTTTTAATGAAAAGCTCTCTGGTTCCTCCTTAGGAGAATTATTGCTGAGGAATCCCCCTTATTTCCCCTTTCTCTAAACCTGATAGTCCAGTTCTAACCCTGCATAGGCTTGGATAGATTTTGAACGTCCTATATACGCCCTTCCCCTACGAAAAGTACACCAAGTGCACTTCTTTTAGCAAAAGGTGTATCAGGCAAAAACGATGTCCAGAAATGGTTATATTAGGAAAAAGATTACAGTTTAGTTTAGTTTATTGTCATAGCACCTCGTACAATGAAATTAAATGCCATCTTCAATGTACATTATAACCATCAAAAAAAACCCAAACACATTGATCACATTTTATGCAATAAAATCGTATAAAATTGTATAGATATTGCATTAATATTGCACTACAGTAGAATTCAATATAGTTGCCGCTCTGGGATAGAAGCTGTTTTTCAGCCGTAGGGAAATATGCACGAACATTTATGGGCGACATACAGACGTAGGAAATTGTGCAAGGACTGGGAAAGAAAACAAAGTGGTGGTTTTTCTCCACCTCCGAAGGTCGCTTTTCCATGTTTGTGCAAAGGTTTAAAAATGGCTGAGTCATTATTTTTGAAAATGGACTGGAACAGTGGTTCCCCAGTCTTTCTGGCTTTGTGGACTGGGGGGAGGGGGCTGGGGAGAGCAGAGGAAATGGTTCCGTGTGAGCGGCATGCATGCATGCATGCTCACATGTGCAGCTCCATTTGTGCAAATGGCCGCCACTCACTGGAGCTGCTCGCATGCGCATGCATGCCTGCCTGCCGTTTGTGCGGCCCAGTTCCAAACGGGGCCACGGCCTGGGTGGGGGGGTCGCTTGGGGACCCCTGGACTGAAGAGCCAGCCAGGTTTAGGGAAACTTCACGCATCCTCCCTGTCCCTTAGGCCTGCGGGGAGCCATGGCGTTTGCCTTGGCCATCCGGGACACGGCCACCTACGCGCGGCAGGTGATGTTCAGTACGACTCTGATGATCGTCTTTTTCACCGTCTGGGTCTTTGGTGGTGGGACCACCGCCATGCTCTCGTGCCTGCACATTCGGTGAGTTGGCTCTCCCTCCCTCCCTTCCCTCTTCCTCAGCCGAGATCAAAATTTGCTCAATTCAGGTGGGACCCCCTGAGCTCAGCCCTTGGCTTAAAAGCCACTTTCTGCATCATTGGCAATAAATCCCTTTTGAGCAAGTCGGTTTATGTCTTTTTTTTGGGGGGGGGGGGGGAATGAGGGAGGTGCTGGCTTCCGTGGAGCGAACTGCCATTGCGTTTTTTGCCCTTGGGTGGATTTGGGTGAAACGAGGAACCCCTTGTGTGAACTGAGTGGGGCACATCCAGTTGTGAAAAGCACCTTCTTTGCCACTGGGTGTCAGCTTGGCTCTGGATGACGAGCGCGAGAAGGCTGGAATAAAGAACGGCAACCTCCCAAGAGCGCAGCCTCATTCATGCCAGCGAGACGAGGTGGATTAATTATATGCCACCAAGTCAGGGTCGATTCTTTGGTTTTCTACAAGATGACCTGTCCCCAACCTGCTCCTTCAGATCTTCTGAGGCTGCCCCCATCACCACTGTAACTGTGTCCTCCCTCTTCCTGCTTGTTCATCCCCCTTCTCCTCTTCCACCTTTTCCAACATCTGGCCATTCCCTCCCGCTGCACACTTTTGTACCCATGGACCAATGACTGTATTTAGAGGAGCACATCTCAAAGCCTTTTGGGTGAGGGATTGTGTGTTGGCTGGGTGGGCAGAGAGCTCTGCCCCCCCCCCCCATCTGGACAGGGAGAGTAACAGTCCTTGTGTGTTCTTCCCTGCAGGGTTGGTGTTGATGCTGACCAAGACAATGTGGTAAGCGCCTCGCCTCCTCTCCCCGTTATCACTCCCACACTCTTGCGGTTGTTAAGTCAGAATTTCCAGGGCCTTGATTAAGATCACTCCTGAGACATTTGACACACACACACACACACACACACGATCACATTTCTGACAGCCTGAGTAGGCCTCCCCCGTGTCCTGATGTCAGGATTCTCCCAGAACTTTTGTTGAAGCGCCACAGATCTTTAAATCCCTCCCGTTGTTTGGATTAACGCAATCCAGATCACAAACATCAGGCCATAAACAACACACCACAGAAAATAAAGAGCAAAACGGACGTTGGTGGTGGCTCCTCCCACCCCAAACCCCGCTATGATCCTGTTGCGTTCCTTCTTTTCCAGGGGCCAGAAAACGAGGGGCGAAGCACCAGAGCCGAGAGCGCTTGGCTGTTTCGAGTCTGGTACAATTTTGACCATAAGTATCCTTCCTAAAGATTGTGTGTGTGTGTGTGTGTGTGTGTGTGTCTGGACCTGGGCTCCTGCCTCCGTGGCCAGAGATGGCCGAAGCATCTTTCCTTCCTCAGCTGTGCATTCTTGTCTCTCATGTAGCCATTTATCCGGGCTCAGGCCCAAGAAATGCAGAACGATAGATCTGTCGTGTGTGCCATGCCTGTAGGGGCAGAAGATTATTTTAGTGTTCTGCCGGTCTCTGTATCCCACCCACCCCCCGAGTTTTGACACCAGGCCAGCTCTCTGCTGTGTCCAGAAGTGACCGAGCCCATCCATACCACCAGCAACAAAACTTTGAGGAACCTGAAACCAAAACTTAATACCCAGCAACCTATAATTTCAGGGTCAGGGCGTTATCCTTCTGCTCCCGCAAACTACTTTTTTTTAGAATAAAGGTGAGCCAAGTCCATCTCTCACTCTGTGACGTACAGCAGAAGAAAACTAACAGTTGACCCAAACCATAGTAGTAGCTGTGATGACTTAATGTAGGAAAAGAGGGGAGGAAAACTGCAAGCATGCGTAGAGGAATACTGTATGGCTCTCAACCTGTGGCCCACCAGCTCCTGGCAGGGAGGGGGGGGGGTCATGATGCTTTTAAGCGAAGGCTTAAAAGAAATGTTACGATTTGAATCCTAAGTCTTAGGGGTCCATGGCCACAAAAAGGGGTTGTTTAAAAGGGGTCCATGGGGAAGGAAAGGGAATGAGACCCACTGCTGTGTGGGCAAAGCGATCACTGCTCAGCTGATCAGCAACTTATAGCAGCAGCTTTATGGCTGGTGGACTACAACGCCCAGAATTCCTGAGCCAGCTTGGTCATAGCGTTTGTGCGCCAAGCAAGCACTGACAAAAGCTTTTTAAGAAATCCTTTTTGTCATTTATGAAAAAGTCTGTCACTTCTGTTGCGTTAGGTAGTTTTAATGCCATTTCCTCGCAAATAAGACATCCCGAAAATAAGACCTAGCCTGTTTTTTTTAATGCATGCGCCTGATACAATAGCAAGAGCCCTTAGACTTATATACCACTTCACAGCCCTTTGCACCATGGGCAAGCAGAAGATGTGTTCCCCTCTCGTACATGGGGAAAAAAATAAGACACCCCTTGAAAATAAACCCCAGTGCTTATTTCAGAGCACCAAAGAAAATAAGACTGGATCTTATTTTTGAGGAAACACGGGGTAGCAGAGTTAGTGCTAGAAAAACTTATACAAGAATCTTGGCTTTGGATAAAAATTGTACTATTTCCAAAAAGAGAGATGCCTCCTTAACCAAGAACCCCCTCCCCCAGCTATTTAAAACCTCTTTTGACGCACAGCGGGCCCCCCCTGACCACAACGCTCCCCAGCTGCTGCGGGCCCCTTGCAAGGTGTTTGACGAGTCCACAGGCTTATGAGGTGAGTCCAAGACCTTCCCCCTCCCCAAAATAGCCTGAAGTGGGCCTCCTGTGGCCCACCGGTGCATTCATCTTGGCCTGCTGCTGAGGTGGGCTGGGCGAAACCCACCTTCAAATAGGTCTGGACAATCTGTGCATGGAGTTGGAGAGTTGACCTCCAGAAAAGGAGGAGAGGGTCTCGGGGAAGTGGTGAGGATATGGATTGGGTTGTCCTTTGCTGAGATGGGCTCTAACCTCTGGTGAGTGGGTGAAGTGGGCTTTTCCCTTGATTGATTGATTGATCGATCGATTGACCCATTTGTAGCCTCAAAGCTCTTGAGGTTTCTTCCTGGATTCATCCTCAACCGTAGAGCTTCTAAATGAGCAGCAGACACACACATACATTGAAAATGTAGCGTTGAATGGAAAGGTTAGGGTTTCCATAATTGAAAGGGCCCCCAGACTTGTTTCTCAAAATCAATGTCTCCCCTCACAATGCCATCCCATTGACTGCGACCCCCGTCTTGCAAAAATGTAGGGAATGTGGTTGTAGACCCTTAAGACGTTGCCCAACTCGCTTAATGAAGCCACTTTGGACTTCTGTTTAATAAAGCCATCAATCTCCTCCTCCGTCTCTTTCTCCTTCTCTTCGTCCTCCTTCTCCTTTTCTTCTCCATTTTCCCGTCCTCCTCACATGCTCTTCCTCTTCCTCCTCTTCCAATTCTTCCTCCTTTTCTCCTCCAGAATCAAGAGCAGCTGAAGGACGACGACTCCGATCTGATTTTGAACGACGGAGACATCAGCCTGACCTACGGGGATTCCAGCGGGAACTCTGATTCGTTGCCGTCGGGTGCCTCCAGGCGGGTGGCCGGAAACGGTTCCGAGGATATGCTGGACCAGGAGCTGGGCTTCGGAGACCACGAACTGGTCATCCGGGGGACGCGCCTCGTTCTCCCCATGGACGACTCCGAGCCTCCTTCCGGCGTGGTTGACAACGCTCGCCACGGCCCGGCGTAAAGTCATTTTACTCGAGACGACGGGGGAGTCCAAGAAAGAAAGGCACGACAGGAACGACAATGACAACAGATATATCCGCGGAGGACGACGGTGAAGGAAACCTGGCTATCGACGACCCCCGAAACCTACCGCACGTCTCAGAATGTCTGAGCTGTATAAATAACTATTTATTTGTACGGTGTCGGGAGAAACCACCGCTATCCATACGCGGCAGTTCTCGGGGGGGCGGGGGGGAGCGAGCTGTTGATTTTGCACGCTTAGAAACAACCGCGTGAAACGGATACGGGACTTGCTCCGAATAGCAGAGGAACCGTTTTAGATAAAAGTGACACAGGGAATGGACAGACTCGCAGGGCAAACAAACTTTGCAACAACCCTTTCGGTTGTATAGGATTATGTGTTGGGGAGGGGTTTTTTGGGTATGTGTGTTGGGTTTTGACCCTCCGGTGCCCATTATGCTGATGCCAGGAAAGGGTGGAGAGTAAGAGTAAGATGGAGCGGTGGGGAACGTTACACCAGGTGGCCAATCTGCAGTCAAGGCAGAAGATCTAAGGGAAAAAATCCCGAAAGGGTTTGCTTGAAATGTTTTATTTTTAAAGAGCATCTTCTGGATGCTGGATGGATTTGGAGAGTGTTGTCCAGTGGGGGGGTGAGGGGGCTTCTGTTTTGGCCACCCAGCTGTCCACGTTGAATTAGCCAGATGGCGGATGCTGTGGACACATAACAAACTTTCCCACTTGGCAAGTTATGTGCACATGTGTGTGTATGTGTGTGTTGGCAGGAACAACCTCCTCGGTTGTCCCAAGAAGAAGGTGATCCTTTGGATACCGAAGGTGGATGCTTTATCCTTCTTTTGGTTTTAATTTTTTTTCCTCTCACCTTATCCCGTCGCCATTAGGGCGAGATACCGAGTTACAGGGTATCTAAATAACGACCGTTTTGTTGTTTTCGTGCAGAGAATTGGCGCGTTGCTACCTGGAGCAGCTGGGAGGCACCCAGAAACGGCTGTGTCGGTTTTGAGCTTTCTATTCTAGGGGGTGGGGTGGGGAAAGCAGGTTTTTTGGGGATGGGTGCACATCTGCAAACAACAACAGCTGGAGCAGTAGCGCTTGGGACTGTTCAAAAGAGGCAGGTAGAGATTTTTACAGGGTTTTTGGTTTTCTTTTTTTTTAAAGATACTTGGAACCTCCGTCCATTTGTCTGGTAGTTGCACTGTTTGGTATTGGTTGCACGATAATGCACGTGGGGGTGTGTATGTGTGTCTATAATGGGGGGGGGGAGATTTCTGTCTCATCGTTTACAATTCAGTGAGAAAAATGCCAATTAAGGCCTATTTCTTGGCGTCGTTTGTTTTATTTTAACTTTGCCTACAAAAGAGTTCTGAACAACCTGCTGGATTTTTTACATTCAGTTTATTCGGATTTTTTTCTTCTTCTAACTTTTCTGTTTCAGCCGTTTTGAGGATTTTCATTCCATCTTTTTATTGCCAGGTACCGTGGCAAATCTGGTAACCGTTACAGACTTCACCCCATTGCTTTCTTGCAGAGCCAACTCTTTATTTTAGGCTAGGTAGCTATAGATATTCAGCATAGAAAATATAACTTGGCATGTGTGGGGTTTTTTTTTCTTCATTTTCTTTAATGAGAACATTTGAGCTGAGATTTTTTTTTTCCTCCCTGAAACAGAAAAACTGAGTTGCTTCATCCTTTTAAATCTTAAAAGATTGGCTGTGCTGGACTTTTCGGTTTTTCCAAAAGTTTCAGGTCTGAATTAACTTTGCTTCAGAACAAGTTTTGGGGCTTTGCCCAGGAATGGTGAGGGTCTGTTTCTTTCCTCTTCGTTCCAGTCTGTTTTTATCGTGTCCCACCCACCGTTTTCAAGAGTCGCCCCGGTTCTGTAGTGACATCACTTGCTTGAGAAATGTAAAAACTTCACTGCACTGGAAAACAAGCTTATTATTATTATTATTATTTTTCTTCTCCTCTCCCAGACTTCCTTTGTTTGGTAATGTTAGGTCTCTTTTTTTATTATTTTTTTTCCTGCTATGCAGGAAAGTCATTAAATATATGTGAATGCATGTTGTGGTTCTATATAATGTCTGTATCTTAATGTCTGATGTTAATAATAATAATAATAATAGTACTATTGCTAATAATAATAACAATATGAGAAACGTTTGTGTGATAACTCTTCGATTTCTAAGCAACAGCTAATGGTCTTGTGCATCTTTTGATCCATCACGGAGTTTGAAGACTTCTGTTATTGGAAAAGGTAGAATTTTGTGAAGGGGACATATTTGTCTGAAATGGGGGTGGAGCTTTCTTTTGCTCCATCCTCCCCAATTTGGAAGATTTGCAGACTCCTCTACGGGCTTAAGTTTTCTTTTTGTAAATCATGACTTCAGACACCTTGCCATCCTCCAGATGTTGTGGAACTACAGTTCCCAGCAGCCTCAAACGCCACAGCTGAGAGTGTGTGGCATGCTGGGAACCAGAGTCCGCCGACATCTGCAAGGTTGAAGGGTTGTGCCCTTCCTGTTAGGTGTACTTCAACAACATCCTTTGCTTTTGCTTTTCCAATTGCCCAGACCAAAAGTAAAAGCAGATTCCTTTGCAATTTTGGGTTGTGCATGTCTAAATCTGATTGGCATGTGATCAATTCAAAGTAGGGGCTTGACAAGTTTAGGGGGATCCTAGATCCCAAGGGAATCTACATTCTTTCGGTTCTGCTTTGCTGCCTTGAACTGGACAAAAAAAGGGAAATGTCCCCACACCCAAAACTCCTTGGTTGTGTCTCCTTTATCCTCACATGCAGTTGTGCAGTGCCAGACCATTCCCGTAAAAGCCGAGCCTCACATAAATAACATTTTGTTATTTATTCAAAGCGGCCACTTGCTATAACATGCGTTGAGGAGCAAGGACTTGGGATGGGGTCATTGGTTGCCGGGCATGTTAGAAACCTGGCAGAGACCTCTGGGTTTCAGAAAGCCAGCCGATGGTTCCTGGTGATCCATTGGAGAGGACATCCTTGTAAGACCTTCTCGAGAAGGTGTCCTCCTGAATGCATGGGCTGCACCCAGTCGCTTTCCTTTGCTGAGCCATACATTTAATTTAAGAACGTAGCTTTGTTACAAGTTCCTTTGGGAAAAAGCAACCTGAATCTTTAGACAAACACACTCCTCCGAGATTGAAATTGTGCACCTTTGAGAATTTCTCTTTTCTAAATACAATAGTTTTTTCCGCACAAGTTTGCTGGTAAGACATAACAACAACTGCCAATGCTACTCCAGACTTCGAATGCCTGGGATATTGTCCAACTGCCGATTGAGTTCATACTCTCCTGTTGGAAGATGGATCCCAGCTTTCATGGCCAGCGAGTAACCGAGATCCCTTCAATGCTGGAAACTCCAGATTCCCCATTGCGGTTCCTCCAGGATTAACTACGATCTGCCGGAAATTAAACACGGCGTCGATAAGTGTGCATTTCTTTCTTTGATGCCGCAAGAAAAGCGATTTCCTTGTGCTTAATCTCGCCGTGGTCTCTGGCTCCTTGTTTTTAACATGACCTCAAAAACTGCAGTGGGGATTTATAAGCTTGTGACTCCAGCTGTGGGTTTAAAATCAGTTGCCTTCAAAATACGCTTTTTTGGGGTGGGTGGGTGTAAAGATTTAATTTCTACATCGGTGACATTGTGTGTTAAAAGTTCTAGTGTTCTCTACTTACTGTTGAATTGTCTCTTTTTATGGTATTAACTGCTGTAGTTGTGACATCCTTGTAACGATAACCCTTGAGCATCATAATTGCACCTTTCTTTACGGTTGATGATAACGCAGTCTTGTATTGTTACTCGCACTGTGAAAGAAATCATGGGCCTATAAAAATAAGTTCCTTCGAATTTGATGCGTCTACGTGGTTTTTCATTCCAGGCGAAAAATGTGTTTTTAAACTGATTTATTCTTCGATCGGTGGACTTTGTTTTTGTTTGTTTTTTAAAAGTCACGTTTTGTCTGGTAGCTGTCAATCTCACACCGCGGGAAAAGGAAGGATGTGTGCAAAGTGGAAAATTTTGGAAGCTGTAAGTAATTTATTGTAACTTAATTATAAATAAATAAAACAGCCTCTTTGTCAAGCTCTGTGATCTGGCGAGCAAAGTATGGACGCTGCTGTTTTCTCCAATTACCTGCCTTAGCTAAAGAAAGAAAAACAGAATTTCTTGTTCCAAGTTGCAGACCTGAATAACTGGACGGATTTGGAAATGATCCCGACAGCTCTACAAGGCCCAACATTAAAAGTCTTCTGATCTTCAACTCCTTTGACAATGGAGGCAACACCTTTGACTAGCTTGTTTGTTTATCCTTTCTCAATTAATGGGCTCACTGACCGGGACTAACTAAGCCACATTACTGGAACCAGTTTGCTCAGTAACTTGGTTTTGCCATCTAGCTTGGGTCTGTACTGATGCTGTATTTGTTTCGATGTTTTTGAATCAGCGTTGACTCCTGGCGATCGCTTGGAGAAGTCTCTGCAGTTTGGGAAAGATTTTGGAAGTGGTTTGCCATTATTGCCTCCTTCCTAGGGCTGGGGGAGAGTGACTGGCCCAAAGTGGGATTAGAACTCAGCCTCCTGGCTTCCAGCCTGGCGCCTTCACCACGACAGCTCTGGTGGTGTGAAACCTGCTAAATGGCTCTGTGTCAAATTGGATATGTGTTTGTTATGCTTTTTATATCTTTAGTAGCTTTTAATGGAATGTGTTTTAATGGTGTTTGTCGTATGAATTGGGCTCTTCGGGAAATATTTTGTGTGTGTGCACGTTTTAGCTTTATGAGCCTGTGTAAGATGGCTCAGCTGTTAAAACATTGAACCATCAACCTATAAATCAGATACTTGGATTCACGCCGCCCGAGTGGAAGCACGTTAAGTTGGAAACACATACAGCCTCACTGGAGGACTTACATGGCATGGTTACATGGCATTTTTCTTAAAAAGTAACCCAGATCTAAACCTTTTACCTTCAACTTATGTAAAAATAAGGCAGGGATTGAAATGTTTACATACAATACAGCATCTGAAGCCTTGTCCATCCATCTGGCTCATCAGTTGTCCTTGCTCTGCCCTTACGGGACCACAAGTTCAGCTCTTTTAAAAAGGCCAGTTTTAGGAAAAAGAAAGAAGCGTGAAGCTTTTTCCAAAATAACAATTGGGGGTATCAATACCTCCAAGAAAGAACAATCCTGGTTAGAATCAATCCCTGAAGCCAGGATTATGACCCAAAGCGCAAGAGAACAAAACTTCCCACGTGGATTTCTATATCCTGGAACCGAAAATTGGGCTGCAAGCTGAAGTTTTGAATACTTTTATCGCATATTTAGACAGGAATTTCTCTTAGCAGGGATTTTTGGCTTCCAAGCGCCTCTTTCTCCCAAAAATATCCCAGCCAAACCAGCTTCTCTTCCCTTCCCTACCCGGAGAGGGTCCAAGCTTTTGGGTTGGGGGGCACAACCTTTGCCAGCTAGAAGTTGCCATATATGGTTGCAGTGGTGTGTTTGTGTGAGCCACCCTCATTTCTAAGGTGATGCATGTTTCGCTGCTCCCCTTTACATAACCTCTGGAGAATGTGGAAAGCAAAATATCATGGCTCACCAGTCAAAAATCTGTCTCTCCCCACACGCTGGCTTTGCAAACAGCCACAGGTCGTTTCCTCCTGCGGTACACGAGTGCACAGATTAAAACAGCCTGGATGGACTCTGCTTTCTCTGGCTGTTGTCCCACCACATGCTTTCCCATGCTTAAAGAGTCGTGTCCTGCAAAGCCCAACGGACAAGGTTGGCTAGACACTCTACGCCAGTTGCTAACCTCTCCGGCTACATCCCAGATAAGATAAAGAGTGTTTTGAGTTGTGGGTTCACTGCGTCCTGTGAACGGAGCTTGTAGCATATCTGGGGTTTGCCAGTTCTCTGAGCCACCCTTGGAGAGGTGTGAAGGCTGGGATGGTCCTTCAAGAATGGTATCTCCTCCAGCTTCCCTCCTCTCCAGCCACCAACTCTGGTCTTCTCTCTTTGGGTCCACACTCAACTCTCAGGCCAACAAACCAGCCAGCCAACACTTCGATTTGACCCGCCACGCAAATCGACAACCGGCTCAATGAGCCGATTGTGCGGTTTGGTGAGAGGAACCCCAAACAAAACACTAACCTACAAGTAAAGATTTAGCAGCAGCAGCAGCAACGGGCCGGAGAAACGGATTTGGAAACAAAGCAAGTGGCCTTGGTTCCTTTCTGGATGGGAGACCACAGAGAAATTTCACGCTTCGTAAAAACGAGTGGTTTAGCCGAGCAGAGATTTGGATGTTGGCTTTGGAAGCTCTTACTGGAAGAAAGAAAGAAAAAAAAATATGTTTCCTTATTTAGTTTCTTTGGAATCGGTTAATTAGGGTCACTTCCTTCTGAGCACGTTTTGCAATAAACAAACGGAAAACTTCTCACCTCCCTCTTTTAGTTTCAACATTTCCAAATAAAGCTTTTTTCTCAGCTGCAGCTGCTTCATCAGTGACTAATAAAACAGCCTCTTCCAAGACAGCCCAGATCAGGCTTGGCTCTTGTTTGGACAGCAAGCCAAGTCTTCATTTATCTCTTGCTTCATAATCCTAGCCAGACAGGGATATATGCCTGGAAAATCCCAGCCATCTTTGTGCTCAGCATTGGAAAAAGAGCCATTTCGTTTTAAACCACCCTAAAGCTCTAGCTTAGGAGTCTCCCATCCTACATCCATCTACCTTTATCCTCCTTGCTAATCATCCCTATCTCCCTCTCTCTCTCTGATCATTTCCCAAACTTCAGACTGGAGATTTTCTTCCGGAGGGAAATAAGAATCACCTTTTACCATTTATGCAGCAAAAGATTGATTTCTAAAAGAGTACAGCTGCTAAGCTCATTGCTTTAGCGATACGGGATTTCCAGTTTAGAGATCTTTGCAATTTTCCCTTGAGTGTTGCTATGAAGTGTCCAACAGTGTTAGCAAGAAGACTCTAAACTTTAAAATCCTTTAGAACTGTGTGGCTTAACCTTAGCAATGTTAAAAATGTGTGGGTGGACTTCGACTCCCAGAATTCCCCAGCCAGCACACAGACCATTCTGTAAAGTGAAGAAATATTGACCAAATGACTCAGGTTTGAATCGACTCCTTTTACGAGCAAGTATTAAAGCAGCGAGGAAATGTTTTTCCATGGAAACAAAATGAAAAATATGGGAAGGCAAGATGAAGTCAACAAAGCTCCTGCAAGGTGAAGAAAAATTAGGGGAAGAAGTTTTGTTTCTGGTTTCAAAACTCTGCAGTCTTGGTTAACTAACATGGCTGGATTTGGGACGGATGGAAGGAAGGAAGGACGGAAGGAAGGAGAGCTTCAGCTACCCATATTGTACAAAAGTGGACATTACCTATAGACATTATAGTACACATAATGGAAAGAGGGGCAGATACAGAGAGCAGAATACAAGAAAGACAATATATGATTATCTTAATTGCATGCCTATAGTTTTGTTCTTATGTTTACAGCACTTGAGATTATGTGTGAACACTGAAACAATAGTTTCCTAGAGAAGGTGCACATTTGAGAAAAGATTTGGAGGAAATATTTAAGCTCCAAATACTGCATAGCTAAAAGAAAAGAGATAAAAACACCACTTTGCTCTGCTCTATTTAACCAAAACCTTCTGCTCTCGCTCAGCTTCTCTCTCTTTTTTTAAAAAGAACCGTTTCCTCCTTTTGTCAGTCTCAGAAATGAAACATTCTCCTCTTGCATATTAAAATATTCATGAAAATTAGCCTGTAATGCAAATGAATGCCTTTAAATAACCAAAAGGAAATAAATCATGATTTTTTTTAAAAAAAAGAAACTTCCAATGTTGTGCTTTGATTTTGAAAACAACCCCATTTAAAAATCAAACACAATTTCCACCACCATAAGTATCCATTATAGAAAAAAAAATAAAAACTGACTATTATGGTCAGAGGTAAATGTCCATAGTGATATCTGTGGAGATCACTAGCATGGCTGGTTCCAAAGGTGCTTTTTCAAAAGGCAACTGGACTTTCTTTGGTTTTCCTTGAAGATATTTCACTTCTTATCCAAGAAGCTTCTTCAATTTGGGAACTGAAAGACCTTCTTGGATGATAACCAAAATGTCCTCAAGGACAAAGGAAGTCCAGTTGCCTTTGGAAAAAGCACCTTTGGTATGCCTATCATGATATTCTGATTATCTGCTTGAGCAGGGGGTTGGACTAGATGACCTACATGGTCCCTTCAAACTTTGTTGTTCTATTATTATTATCCTTCATCACACAGTCAGCCAGATGTTCAGACTGGGTCTGACATTTTTGACTACCTGTCGAGTCCTTACCAAGGACCTGGGATAGGCAGATTTTTGGTGATATTGCCGATATCATTGGAGGATGGAAGCTGTTCCAAGTGAAGCCGACTTCTGCAATTGACTGATGGCAAACTTGTCAATGCCAATGGTGTTCAAGTAGTGTTCCAGTTGTTTTGGGATTACACCCAAGGCTCCTATGAATATTGGTACTACCCTTTTGTTGTCTTTGCCACAGTCTTTCTATTTCTATTTGTAGTTCTTGTGTTTTGTTATCTTCTCCAGTCCTTTCTCTTCTATTCTGCTGTCTCCAGACACTGCCACATCCACTATCCAGATGTTTTTGTCTTTCTTATCGACAACTGTTAAGTCCAGGGTATTATGTTGCAGGTGCCTGTCTGTTTGGATTCTGAAGTCCCAGAGCAATTTAACTTCTTCATTTTTCTATTTTATGATCCCACCAGATCTTGCTTACAGGCAGATGATATTTCTTGCAGATCTTACAATGCACCATTGTTGCTACTTTGTCATGGTATTATTATTATT
>JAEANM010000834.1:0-31711 GCA_017656035.1 Myanophis thanlyinensis
GGTGACTTTACGATGTTTGGACTTCAACTTCCAGAATTCAGTCAGCATTGCTGGCTGGCGAATTCTGGGAATTGAAGTCCACGCCTCTTAAATTTGTTGAGGTTGGGAAACAGTGTTTTAGGCAGTATCACTCTTGGCCCAGCCAAAACAGGGATGTTTTGTGTAAAACCTGGGTGAGTTTAATAGTTTCAGACTCCAGGTTGAAATATAACCGAAGTGTATTTCTTCCTTCAGTTTGAAACCAAGAGTTATTTTACTGTCTTTTGTCTGGAAAAAATCACAGAAGCGCCCTTCAGTAGTATAAAGGTCCTGGCCTCTCCCTCTACTCCTTACTGGCCTCCAGGGCCGGCCCTGAAAAAGCTCCCGCTGGCAAGCCAAGCCGTTCCCACCGCTTTCCCCGGCCGCCCCGCTCCCTCCAGCCGTTGGGCTAGGCCAGGCCGCCAGCCAGCAGCCAGGGGAAGGAAGCGCCTTTTATGGCAGAAGGAAGGGCCATATATGGCGCGAAGGAAGCTCCATGTATGGGCAAGGCAGTGCTTGCGTGGAACCAAGCGAGAGCCGCTTCCGCTCGGCCTTGGCTCGGCGGCTGGGATCAGATGACCCGGGTGTCTGGTTTAACTACGAGGGGGAAGGCAGCCACGGCGCCGGGGCCAGGCCAGAGGCACGCTGCCGCGAGGTGGGACTTGCTGGAGCCAGGCCTCGGGAACGGCGGGACCACTCGGTCCCTCAGCCCGGCTGGGAGGGAGGGAGGGACGGAGGGAGCTCGAGCTTCCCGCCTTTTAGCGGGCTTCCCTTCCCGTCCCTTCTCTTCCCACACCTGGGCCGCCTCCAGGAGTGACGCAAGGCGTTTCCTGTCGTTTCACGGTCAGCTCTGAAGCCGCGCTTTCAATTACAAACAGCTGTTGGCTCGCTGCGCCAAAACAGATTCTCTCCCACCGTCTGGCCCGTCGGGAGAGCTGCGGCTTCCAAGGCGCGCAGGAATCCGGCGTCCTTGCGGCGAAAGGCGTGTGAACCCAGCAGGGCGAAGTGCCGCCTCCTTCCTGCTGCAGCCAGACCGAGCCAGCCCCAACCCGTCCGTCCCGTTCCCCCCCCCCCCCCCAAAATCCTCCCCTGCTGGTGCGGCCATCTCAGAGCGCTTCCCGTTTGGCAGCGTGGAGCTTCGCGCTTGCCAAGCCAGCGAAGCGGGGATTCCCAGCCTCCGCTTCCCTGGAAAGGCGGGTGAAGCCGGGCGCGTTTTAAAGGGCCCGCGCCTGTCTTGTCTGAAACGCTGGGCTGGTGGTGGGGCGGGTGGGAGGGAGGGAGGGAGGGAGCTCAAGGGCGCTGAGCCCGGGGCGTTGGAGAAGCATCACCCGAGCTTAATGCTGGGAGAGTTTACTTCAAGGATTCTTTAGTCCGACAGCCAGGTTCATTTAAAGAGGGTTCAAACCCCCTTCCCATTTAGGATACACACGGTGAGGAGGATCCTGTCGGTAAGAGAGTAGGACGTTCTTATTATCGATGCTTTTTTAGCGCACGTCGACTTTCCTGACTGTTTAACGGTTAACCTGTCGCGGGAGGGAATAACCGCCTGCAGGCATTGATTCACTGCTCCGTCAAGGATTCCGCAGACTGTTTGCAAATTCAGACAGCCTCCGGCCGTGTCGTTAGAAAGGCTATTTCCCTTTCTCTTCTTCTTCGAGTCCCGGACCTCAACAAGCCCGTATCTAGAAGTGTTTTGGGAATCAGGAATCAATCCAAGTGTTGGGTTTCCTTTCTGCATTCACTCGTGTAGTGTAAGAATCTGTCCTTAGTGATGACTACTCTTGTCTATTTAATTCCTGAAAGTGTTCGCTACCTGAGTTTATTTTCTTGACACTTATGTTCTTTGCCCCGGGCATTCTTCTGCACATTCCCCGCTGTGTGCCAAGTAGGTGCGGTTAATCAAGACCAAGGAGAGCACTCTGCACAAGCTTAGAGGCACGGTTGTTTTACTGTCCTCCCCTCGACACACCCCGAAACCGATCTTGTTGGGAGAAATCATCTGCCTCAGCCCTAACTCGTCTTCATGGCCTGATTTATAAGGAGCTAAATGTTTCTTCGAGTTAACAAACTCAGCGGAATGGAGGGGAAACCCGTGAATCTCAGCCAGATCTTTCCTCCCATAGAGGCAGATCCACATTCTGAAGATGATTTTGTACCGACCAACTGTATCTTTAAGAAGAAACAAGGACGAAGTTTTTGAAAAACGCAGTCAGTCTCTGGTAAAAAAAAAAGGGGGGGGGTGTTCCCTATATAGATCCAGATCTCTCCCCCCAGCCCCATCATAAAAGCTGCCCAATAGTTAGTCCAGAGGGCAAGCTGGAAAGGCATTGCCTGGACCACTGTTATTCCTGCTGACGTTTTCTAGCCTGGGTCATCCCTCGATGTGCCTCCCACGTTAGGCTTTGTTCGACGCCACCAGTCAGCTCTTTCCACTCTCCCACATCTCTCTTTTTTTTTTTATTGAAGGGTCGCGAGACTCTGAAGCTTCCACAACACTAGCTGGAAATCTTGCGGCACCCTAAGGCTACCACCATATTTTTCCTGGCGGAAGTTTTCTGAAGAAGTGACTGCGCCTTGGAAACCTTCCGTCATAAGTAATATCTTCGCCTTTGATATATCGCAGGACTCCACTTCCTTAGCGCTGCAAAAATAGTAATTCTGCTCCCTCCTTTGTTCCACTCGCCCCTGTCCTCTGCTGCTTACTTGGGAGTAAGTCCCCGGTACTGATCCATTGAACGGAGTAAGGAAAGTTGACAGCCCCTTTGGTGCTGCGACAGAGACTGTTGAAGGCCTCTCTTCCTGGTCTGGCCCGCCGCCTCCTCGAACCCCCGGGTGCTTCCAAGGATGCATCGAAAGCTGCGCACTCCGATGAAGGCTGCCTAGCCGAAACAACCCGTCTCTGTGATTAGAGGACTCGCAGCAGCGTAGCAGGTCAACGCTCAACCTTTTTTGCCCAAGGGAGGAGCCCTCTGCATGTCGGCACACAGCTCGGGTTCTGGTAGCCAAGTGGGAGAGGTTGCCGGCGTTGATTCCCAAGAGGAGCCGCAAAAGGCTGGGCGCGGAGCAAAAGAGGAGCTGACTCGGAGAACGTGCAGGCATCCTCCGCCAACTGGAAGAGCAACCCGTAACTCAGCCCGCTCCAAGTCGGACTCTTCAAGAAGGTAGATCCGGAGTTCCCACCGTTTTCCAGAGCATGGGGTGGGGGCTCTTTCCGGACGTGTCAGTTTATAAATTCTGGAACATATTTCACCGCCCCTCCCCCTCCGA
Organism: Myanophis thanlyinensis; assembly: GCA_017656035.1. Lineage (NCBI taxonomy): Eukaryota > Metazoa > Chordata > Lepidosauria > Squamata > Homalopsidae > Myanophis > Myanophis thanlyinensis. The sequence goes on from JAEANM010000834.1 coordinate 3,286, forward strand.
ACATATGGAGGTAATCCCCTCGGCCCCCCCTGCAAGGTCGTTCTAAGGATCGGAAAAGGACGAAGGGAGGGGACAGGTCCCGCCAAATCCTACAGCTCACTCGCTGCTTGGCAATTTAGTCATTCCGTTTTCGGCCGAGCCTCGGGCTCGAACCCCGCTTGCGTGTTTCCTTCCTAGTTCTGGGGGGGCCTGGTAGTGAATTGGGTCCGGAAACTGGTGTTCTATTAACAGTGGGAGATAGCGCGTCATATGAAACACGTGCCGTTTTATTAGTAAACATATGGAAGCTTTATGCAAGAAGAGCAATGCAATTTGCTTTCTTCAATTGAGCGCCTTCCATCCCGTTGAAAGTGTAAGGCGTGGGATTCGCAGCCAAGCAGAGGATTCTGGAACTTGCCCTTCGTGCCAGACTATCTGGCGGTCCAGATTGCGCCAGGTGTAGGATTGCTTAAGCCTACCACTCCACAACCAGCTCTCTGGTCGTTCTCTGGGGAGCCGGGAGACTTTTCCTGCACTGCGTTACGGGACCACAGGAGTCTCACGAACTTCCGGAAGTTTTGAAGCCTTTCCCCCGCCGACCGTCGAGTCGTATGGAGCGTTAACATGCGGACACAAAGAGCCCCAGGGGACCGTCCTGACAGTGGAAGCCTTTTTCAGCCGAGTTTCCGGGGCGCTTTGACCTCCCTGGCTACCGACCAACTTCTGAATAAGTCTGCTGCCATATGAAACGTCCAGCCCATCTTCAAAGGCAGCTTACTCCGCCCTTCAAGGGCTGATGCTGCGGGGCTTCAGGTCCACTGTCCTCAGGGGAATCCCCAGGCACCCACTCTGCGTTCCAGCCCTGTTCCCGCTGGAGAGAAAGGAGGCAACTTCGGGTCTCCTGATGACATGGCCAGGTCTGATTCTGCCCATTCCCAACCTGACACCCGCTTTTGTTTTAGGCTACAACTCCTATAGGTTCCAGACCGGGGCAAAGAATGGCAGGGGACCCCACCCTAAACCCCAGGAGGCAGCCCCTTTGCCAGCTCCCATCCAACTTATCCTTCGGCTGCCCCGGCGGGGGAGAAGTCTTCCTCTGAAGACAGGAGAGCGGCTGTTGCAAGATGTCCAAGGACCTCTTAGAGTTGCAACAGGCACTACTTCCTTGCTGGGGATTCCGGACCGGAGGGCTAATATCTGTCCGGTTTTCCAAATAATCGGCTAGCACCTGGGTGGAGGAGCTGCCCAAGAGGCGCCTTTTGTTAGACGGCGCGGACAGCCTCCGCCTCCTTCAGTAACTACTCCGCAGAGACACAGCTCCTTTCGCTCCCCGTCTTAAGCGCAGGGACCGAAAATCAGGCTGTTTCGAAACTTCAGGCAAGAAGCCAGCGCGTCCAACTGTGGCGCTTTTTTTCAGAACAGGCAGAAATGCGTCCGATGCTGCTTTTTAAAATTGTTTGTCTATATCGGTGAAGATTCTGCACGTTCTGCACAGGAATCAGACCCGAAAGACAAGAATGGCTGCTTTCCCTTTTGGAAAGCCCAAATGGGGTTGTTCACGAAGCCTCTTTCCACTCTGTCAAACTAATGCCTGAAATATCACGGGAAGAGAGAAGGGAGATCTGTCAGAGGATTCTCTACTATGGTCTTGAAACCCCTTTAGGCATGGAGATGGAGAACTTCTTTCATTTCCATCCTCGGTGACAGTCCCCAATCCACAAAGCTGTTGAGTTGGACAAGAGGGTCTCCTATCATGGAGCTTGAAGCTCAGGAGAAGCCCGACTCAGAGGGACCGCCCTCAGGTTAGGTCTAAGGCTGGGGCGCAGTTCCTCCATACTATATAGAACAACATCCTCGATCGAGCGCTACTGGAGGCTGCGCACGTTTTGCGCAAACCAGAATGGAAAGGCAGCGTTAGTCTTTTGCAGAATAAAAGAGCAACCCCAAAAGCTGTTTTCCCCACAGAAACCAGGGTTTGGGCATCCTGGCCTTTAGCGCCGTCGGCAGCCTCGGAACCCCTCAACTCTCGGCGAAAAGGCTCAATAGAAAAAAAATAGTGCAGGGAAACTAGTGGTGGGTGTGAAAGCAGAGCAACTTCCCTCTGCCCGGGGCTTGTCGTAACTTTGCTCGCGGATCCCCTTGGGCCGCTCTTGTTTACTATGTTACCTTCGCTTACTATGGGGAAGGGATTCGGGCGGGGTTTGATCTAAATACCGGGACAGCGTCCTTTCTTTAAGGAAACCTCCCGGCCTACTGAGTTCTTAGCCTGCCTTATTCTGCCTGAGTTTTTGGGATCGGGAAAGAATAACAACCGATTCCGTTCCCCTCCCCACCGCTGGGATCCAGACTGGGGAGGAGGAATATGACACGCAAGTTTGTGGAGTGGAATTGAGATTTAGACTCTTCTTAGTCTTTAGGATCTAGGGTTCTGTGGAGTCCTCTGGACAGGCTCTCCCCCTTTCTCCAACTGCCTCTAGAATTGCTTGCCTTCTGGATTTAGGGTGCCCCTTTGATTGCTTCCCTCTCCCTTCTCCTATGAGCAAATGGTCCTTCTTTCTTATCAACCAGAATAAAATGGCCTGGGGTGGGGGAGGGAAAGGAAAGAACAGCTGAGAGGTCGTAGTCCCTGAGCAGATCCCAGGGAAAGCAGATCCATACACCTCTTCCCCTCACCTCCCAGGCACATGTTTGTTAGCCATGAATGGAAGTGTAGGTTTTGGGGGTCAGGTACCTTGAAATAATGTTGTAAGGTAGGAACATTGCAGAATCCCAAGTAGGGTGGGACTCCAACTTCCATCTGCCCCAGCTAGCATGGGCAATAATCAGAAGTGACAAAGTTTGTGGCCTCTGAGAAAGCCATGGTTTTTTAATTTTTTTTTCTAAGCCTAACTCTTTCCTTTTCTTGACAAAAGGGGGAATCCACCAGTGACCCACCCAGCAAAACAGAGTATGAGGAAGAATTTATATCCCCCCTGCTCCCACTTCCATGTCTAGACACCCCCTTTGCTTTCCCGTATGTCATGGGATTGAGAGTGAGGGTGGGTGGTGACACTGAGTGGGTCACAAAGAAGTGGCCCGCCAACCCCTCAAATTCTTCCAGAGTCATAAAGATGAAGTGTTCTTCCCTCCCCACAACCCTGGCAGGACCTTCCCAGTGGAAAGGAGCAAGGGCAGCCGCCAAGCTGGGCCTGGAATAAGGAAAAACAACAATAACAGGACTGCTGGTCTCTCGATAGTTTTATTAACTTTTCTGGAGATTATTGTACACCAAATATCCCATTGGCAGTAAAGCGCATTCAATGTGTTGGCTTATAAACAAACACAAGTACAAAGTCAAAAATAAAACCACAAAAATAATGAACTGCATGTTTACAACATTTCAACTGCTGAATATAGTTATAAATTTTTACACTTCTGTAACAAAAATAGACTTTTAAGAAGTACGGTTTTTTGTGTTTTGTTTTTGATTACATTCCACCTTACGCTCCTTTCGCATTTTTGTTTCTGAGCCTCAGTCCCTACTTTTCACACTTTCCCTTTTCCCTTAAGGCTAGATGCAAAGCATCCAATCACACGAATGCATGACGTCAGCAGGGCTTCACAACAAGGCACCAAGACTTGGGACTGGGGAAAAAAAACAAAAAACCGGAGGAAAACTAAGTAACTTTTTGCCACTGTGAGAGTGCTTTCATCCCTAAGGTGATATTTACAAAGAACATCACACTCTTGACATGCTCAAATACATAGTTTTAAGTGCTGCTTTTTTTTTTTACTCCCAAGCCCCCTGCCCCAGACATGTTGTAAAACTCAGTACAGCTTTGTCGTCACTAAAAGAGCAAAACTCACAACTTACAAAATAATAATAATGGTCCTTCGTACTCCAAAGAATAAGCAAGATGAATCTGCAAAGAGGTTGGCACGTGGAGGGTCTCCAGGAGAAGCAAAGCCGTGGCAGGGCAGGCACACGATCACAACTGAGACTGCCTGGAGCCCAACGTCCTTCGCTTTCTGATGGACTTCGGCCCGGAGAGAAGGGAAAGGGGCCAGGCCGGAGCTCTGGGGGGAAAGAAGGTCGCGCTTGCTTATCCATGCAAGGTTCAGTTCTTGGACAGAAGTGGAGCAACTCCACGGTCCCGGAGTTGTTGAGCTGCTTTTCAGGCAGTTGAAAGGTCCGGAGGCCCTGCGGGCTTGCCGGGGCTTGGATCAGGCCTACTAGACCTGGGTGATCAGGCCCTTTTGGGACCTGCTTCCTTTTCTTTTCTCAACAGATCTCAATGGTCCGAGGAGAGAAAGTGGAGGCCAAGTCGGGAAGGGTTGAAGTCACTGAGGAGCCGAAGGGGCTGGAGAGGCCGCCGGGAGAAGGGTAGGGGCTGCCTCCTACTCCTGCCTGGCTCTGAAAGGTGGAAGAAGCGATCGATGCGTAGCTGGTGGCCACCGAGGGCGAGGGGAACGAGGGGAAGGCCGAAGTCACGGGAGAGGAATAGGAGGTCACCGGGGATGAGTAGGAGGTCACTGGGGATGAGTAGGAAGCGGGCACCGGTGAGGGGAAAGAGGTGGCTGCAGGTGAGGGGTACGAGGTAGAGCCGGTCGAGGCCGAGTAAGGCGCCAGAGGGGAGGACGTCGAGGGCGCCTGGGGCCCGGGGGGGCCCTTGTCGGCTTTCTTGTCCTTCTGCCGGAGGTGGATCTTTGTGTGGCGCTTCCTCTCGTCGCTGCGGGCGAATTTACGGCCGCAGATGTCGCAGGCGAAGGGCTTCTCGCCCGTGTGCGTGCGAATGTGTGTGGTGAGGTGGTCGCTCCGGCTGAAGTTGCGCATGCAGATACGGCACTGGAAAGGCTTCTGGCCGGTGTGGATGCGGATGTGGAGGGTGAGCTCGTCGGAGCGCGAGAAGCGGCGGTCGCAGGACTCCACGGGGCAAGCGTAGGGCCGCTCGTGTGGCGGGGTCTTGCTGGGCCGGTTGGGGTACTTCCTCATGCGGCTGGGCTTGACCAGCTGTGCCTGGTAGGAGCCGCCGCTTGAGAGGCTCTTGGCCTCCTGCGGAGTGCCGGTGCCGGTGCTGCAACTGCCGCCGCCGCCGCCGCTCTGGGTAGCGAAGGCTTTGATGGTGGAGAGCGGAGTGAGCGAGGGCTGCGGGCCCGGGAAAGGCTTTTGCTCCACAGAGCCCAGACCGAGGTCGCCCGGCTGCGGTGGCGGCTGAGGCGGGAATAAGTAGTCCGGAATGATGGGCAGCTGGAAGCCGCTCTTGGCCGTCGGGTATGCCGGAGGCGGAAACTGTAGTGAGGCTCCCGACGGGCTGGGAAAGGGCTGGCTGGACGGCTCTGGGAAGATGTCAGCTCCGCCGGGGTTGGGGAAGGTGGGCGCCGCTGAGTAGATGGGGCTGGGGTCGCTGGCCTGAACCGAGCAGCTCAAAACCGGGCTGGGAGAAGCGGAACTGGCGATCGGCGAAGAGGCGGAGGAGGACTGGGCGGACGTAGTCGGCGGGTTAGCCATACCCACCAGGCCGCTCACCAGGCTGAAGAGAGGCTCCGGCCATAACGGGGTGCTGCCTCCACCGCTCGACGCCGGCTCCAAAGAAAAGCGGCCGGTGTAGGTGATGGGCGGGAGGCGGGTAGTCTGGGTCGGATAGTTGGCCTCTGTTAAATGTTTCTCGCCGTTCAGAGAGATCTCGGGGAAAGTGTCTGCCGAGAGAAGAGGGGCCAGAGATCAGTCCCGGCAGGGTGCCTTCCCCAATCCCCACGAGCCCCGCATGCCTCGGAAAGGCTAGGTGCACTACCCAGCGCCCGCGTCTGTCTCCCAAGCACCGTCCCCTTCATCCAGAGGGGCTGAATGTCTATGCACAACATCTGGCAGCGCTTGGCGCCCTTCCAGCCGCAGAAGGCCGGGGCCGGAGTGAGTGACGCACACCGGAGCATTCCCCCCCCCCCGCTCCTTCTGGATAGCGGAATTCCCTGCTGGAGAGCAGACGGACGGGAACTCCCGGCCGAATCTGCCCCGTCCCCCACCCGCGGGACTGCTTGTGCCTACCTGCAGCAAGGTGCTCGAAGGACTGCTCCCCACCTTCGCCGGAGGGGTTGAAGCCGCCGCCGCCGTTCTCGGGGCCACCGGCGGGATTGAGGAACTGTGGGCCCCCACCGGCGAGTAACATGATCTCCTCTAGCTTGGGGTAGTTGCTGTCCATAGTAGGGGGAGAGTGCGGGAAGGATCCGAAAGGGTCGGCCATCTGCAGCGAAGGCAGGAGCTGCATTTCGGCCTTGGCTGCAGCCATGGGAGTGTTCTTGGGCTTTGCCCGGGGCTACACGGAGGCTGGGCTGCCGCCCGCCGAGAGATCCACTGGGGGCCTGCTAACTCCACGGCCGGCTCGGGGTTCCCCCTGGCTCTGCCCGCGGGAGACGCTCGGCTCCCCACCCACCCTGCCCGGCCCGGGGCTCCCCTTGAATCTATTCGCTGAAAGCTCTCGGCTCCCCGCCCGCCCTAGAACGGCCTCTATATATCTCGTCTCATCTCTCCGGACCGCCTCTTTACTGACGTACATGTCCAAATATGGAAGGCAGGAAGCCCTTATATGGTGGCAAGCGAGAGGACCCGGCCTGGCGTCAGAGCTCCACATTGGGGGAAGCCGAGTGGTGCGGTTGGGGGGGGGGGACGGCGCGAGCTTCCCGCTATCGGTCTGGGGCCTTTTTTGGGGCACCCGCCGTGCCCGTCCCTTGGCGCGAGCCTCTGCGGTGCGGTCTCCGCTGTTTTCCTTGCGAGGTCCCCCCGCCTCCTTGCAGCTCCAGCCACAGCAAGTTGCCGGAAACCCCCCGGACACTGAGGCCATATATGGAAAAACCCTTATAAGTCCTTGTTCCGGCCGGAGCCTTCCTGCTCCTTATAAGGCAATTCCGGCAGAGGCGGGCGGGAGAGCGACGAGGAGAGTCCGGCTGGGAAAGGAAAAGGGGGGAGGAGGAGCGCTTGGTCTCCCTGTAGGCCCAGGAGCTTCAGGAACGCCTCTCCCGGTCTCCGCGGCCGAGAGCTGCTATTTAAACCTGCCAGGCCCCGGGCGAGGAAGGATCTCCTCTGATTTGAGGGGACAGGGGCCGCGCGGCAGGGTAAACACCAAGCAGGGCGGCGCTAGCGCCGCGGGGCAAGTGTGCCAAACAAACGGAGCCTAGACAAAGCAGCCGGGGGAGGCCCAAGAGCCAGGGGGCTCCAAGGAACTTCCTCCCCCCGCCCCAAATTCGGGGCATCCGTTGAAGGCCGGTCCCATACACTTTGGATGCAGCACGCGGGGCGGTCGGTGGCGAATTTCCGGTTTCTTTTTCACTTCAGCTTCGAGGAGACGTTTGAGTTTCTGATCTTCCCGAGGCCTCTTTGAATTTGCCCTTAGGAAATGGCTTTGCTTACATGGAGTTCCCAGTTCTTGCATTTGTACATGCAGTTAAGGCAGTGTTGTTTCTCAACCTTGGCGACTTTAAGGTGTTTGGACGTCAACTCCCAGAATTCCTCAGCCAGCTTTTGCTCCTCCACATGGGCTTTTGCTGGCTGGGGAATTCTGGGAGTTGACGTCCAAACACCTTAAAGTCGCCAAGGTTGAGAAACACTGAATTAAGGTGACATGGCGTCCTCGGGGCGCTCCCCATCCCGCGCCTTGTTTCTCCACAAGCGGTGATTCGGGGAACCCTTTCAACTGCCTCTCGCGGTGACATATGTGTCGCTGTCTATTCTTTTACACCACAATGTTGTCCCCCCCCCCCCCATTGCTTCATATGGATACCGGGTGCCCGAAGACCACTTACTCCCTTTTGGCATGACCCCCCAAATCCATTCGCAGAAACCTTAACGCCTGCTTTCGTCTCACTCGCTAATCCTTCGTTTGAAGAGTCCGACTCTCCCCCCCCCCCACCTTTGAACGTCCCTTACTTTCTCCCATCCCATCCCGCCATTTTTTAATGCTGCTTATAAACACCTCGTGTCCCGGTTCCGAGACCGCAAGATCTTTATTTTTCTTTTGGGAAGGTAAACAACGAACCCTGCAACCTGTTTGGGAGCGGGAGGGGAAGAAGAAAACAACCAGGCGGCGTGCCAGCGCCAAGTGCTCCGAGCGCGCCCACTGCAGAGGGCTGCAGAGGCATCGCGTCAAAGGGAATTTCCCGATGATGCGAAATGCAGGGAATCTCGGGGAGTTGCAAAGCGGGCGGCTCAACGCTGCCCCCTGGTGCCCAGAGCTCGCCGCCTACAAGCGCCGGCCCTGCAGCTGGCTGGCCTTGCAGCTCGATTGGCAGGTGGGCAGCAGCAGCAGCAGCAGCAGCAGGAGGGATTCGCTCTATTTCCCGGGCCAGCCGGGGATTCTTCAGTTCCAAGGAGAAGCGCTCGCTGCTGAGGATTTTACTGGGAGGGGGCGGGGGGATTTCTCTCCTCCACGCACGGGGCACCCCGTCTGCCCTCTCCGCCTTGGCTTCGGCCCAAGCCAGAACCCGAGACGCAGTGAAATCTCACTGAGCCTGCGCGCAGCCGCCTCGGCAAGTGCTTCCCCCGCAGTCCTGGGAGACTCGGCTCGTGCTCCGAGCGAGAAAGGTTCCTCTGCTGGAAGGAGGGTGCGGGGGGTGATGGGTGGGGGTGGGGGGGAGCGCTGCAGAGAGCCGGCGAACCAGCGCAACACACCGCCCCCCCTCCTCCGCGTGGGGCTGAGGAAACCCTGTCAGGGAAGGGAAATCCTCAGATTCAGCCGCCAGAGCGCGGGGGTGAGGGTGGGAGAGTGGTATTGCGGCGGCGGCGGCAGCTGTTGCGGCGGCTAATCAAGCACCTGTCAGCCGCTGGTTTTGCTTCCCTGCTTTTTGAGGGCAGTGATGGGAAGAACAAACCCCTTGGGAGCTGGATTCAACACCCCCCCCTCAGATATCGCCTGCCTAGGGAATTCTGGGAGTTGAAGTCCACGCATCTTCAAGCTGCAGTAGGGATGCTGGCATCCCACCACTCCCAGCAATCTTCCAATTAGCGACTGCAGTGTTTCTCCGGGGACAGACCGTCTGAGAGTGGGAACAGGAGCGACGTCTGGCCCCTCTGACTCTGCAGGCTGAGTTTTCCCTTCCCTGGGCCAAGTGCTCAGGAGCCCCCTGGCTTGTCCTCGTCCTTGCTCTCATTGCCACGTGTGTCTGCGGGCTGTAGAGGTTCCCTCGTCCTCCTCTGCGTTCAAAAGCTGCCGTGATCCATTATTTATGAGGCACAGGTAGCAGCTTCTCCGCCTGCAAACGGCTCTTGTTCAGAGTGCTTAGGCAAGCAAAAGCAGGCCTGAGCAGGTGAGGGGGAATAAAAAGACCCCAGATGACTCCTTCCTACTCTGGACTCTCTTTAATTTTACATACAGCTGTACCTATCCAGAATGCTATATATTCAATCTCGACCGATTTTCAGCAATTCTATGGACAGGCCAGCTCTGACGGTGTTCTGTCACCATGTTTTTTTCTTTCCCCTTTAAACAGTGAGGGTAGAGAGAAAACTGATAATATCCACTTGAAGTCTGTATGTAAACTCTGCACTCTCTGAACTAAATGGAATAATTCTAAACAATCATACTCTGGATTAAATTCTACATCACTGATGGAACAAAATTTCACTTACAGCTTTTGTTATTGTACCATTTGCAGCAATTCTGTCTTTAATCATAACTAATGGTATCCTAGTACCTCTGTCTTAGATACTAGTTCAGTCTTCACCAATCTGATATCCTCCAGCTCCTATAATCCCCAGTCAGTACTCATAGAAAATGGAACAAGCTGCACTGGTCATCTGCGTGAAGAACTATCATGCTTACATTGGATTTCCTTAACAGGAACTTTCATATGAAAGTACTAGATGTCTTTTGAATATTTCCTGTTGTTGCTGCTGTTTAGGGAATGTGGATTTAGCATGATGTATATTTTTGTTTAGGTGATTTTTAAAAATCACGAGGGCCTGAGTTAACATGACTAAATATAGGATACTAGAAATTGAGCATGCATATAGTTTAACTTCCTTGAGATGAATTGATTGCATGGTTGAACTTGAATGGGAGTGTACGCGTTAAAACAAGAAAAGGTCAGTTATAGAATAAATGAGTGTAATTAATGAGGCTGGAATCTAAAAGCGAGGGGAAAAGGTTGAGATGGTTTGGTCATATAAAGAGAAGAAATTAGGATTGGCTTGCAAAAGAAATAAATGAAAGAAGAGTAAAAGTGTTGACAGGAAGGGGAAGACATAGTTATGGGTAGATAGAGTTGATGAGATTCTGAAAAGTCAGGTTTTTAAAGCAAGGATGGTTTGACAGGATAGCAAGGAAGAGATTGTGAATTGTGTTATTTAATTCAGTTGTATTTTCTTTTTCATATTCCATGTTTTTACTTACTATTTATTTATTATTCCTTTTCTAGACTTTATATATCATTGTTTACCTTGAAAAGCAATAGTGGGATGGATATATACATATTGTAATACTATATTGTAATCCACAAAGCAAACAAAGGAATAGCCATGCAATAATGTCAAATGTTATGATACTATCCAGCCACCAGAGGGCAACCTTCTCTGTGATGTTAGATGGGGGAAAACAGTGCAGTCTAATCATTAATTAGGATGGTCAGACATTCCATTTGTGTGAAACACAAGCAAGTTCAAGTTTTCAGTCAAAAATCAGTTATCATATTACTGCAAGCAGATAGCTGAATACCATTGATAGGGCTCACTTTATTGACAACATAAAAAATGGACTCTTACGGTGTAGGCAAAGCGGAAAGTTTGAAATAATTTAGTTTTGTTGAAACAGCCCTATAAGGTTCCTTGAGGAGAGAGAATACCTGGCAGACAATGTAGAGTAATCAGTGAAGAGCAAAGTAGCTTTCCTTACTCAATGCCATCTATGTAGGCTGGATTATGACTTCCACTTCCATGACCTCAGGATGATGAGAAGTATAATATAGCATTTTAGCATCACAAAAATTATTTGGAAAATAATTTGAACACAGAGAAGCACAAAGATATATAGAACCTAAAATTGTTTAAAACAACTGCATCGTCTTCTGTGATTTGGGGGAATTATGTGGCTGCTTAAAGGTAGTGCAGCCACGTCCTATATTTGTGACCACAAGAGTTCTGAAACACTTTTTGGAACTGAATCTAAAGTTTGCCTAATCCTAAAATGTAGCCCAACACATTGGAGGGTAAGGCTGGAGTAAAGAAAATCCCCAAGAATGTGCTAAAATTAATGGGAAATTTGCTACTGATATTCTTGTGATGACCTCCTTATCTAGTTAATAACACATAGCAACAAAGGCAGATCATTCCCTGTGAAACAGGTACAATATCCTGAAGGAAATCAAAGAAAGAAAATTAGAATCCACAATCTGTTTACAATCTGAGACAACATGCCTGGAAAGCATATTTCCAGATTTGTTCTTGGAAAAATTTAACCATTGGCAAAAAAAGGGAGTGTAGAGAAGGAAGAGGCCACTGGCTATCTTCAGGCCTTCTGGCTATGGAACTGTTCAGGTTGAAAGAACCCCTCCAATGTCAACATGGTAAAGTTATTCAGAGGGAAATTTAAGGTATTTTTTTCCAGTCAGAAGTCCTATTTCCTAATCTCTGCTGAGAAGAAAAACAGATAAAAATGAAGCTGAATATTCTTTGGATTACTTTAGATTGTATTATTTAAATTAAGGGGAAAACACCGATATTTCAAATTACCATATTTAAAAGCAGACTGGACTATTCTGTTGTTTCTGCTGCAATTTTAATACATTTGCAAATTATTTTTAAAATAATATTAAGAAACCGGTAGTCCTCGATTTACAACCACAATTGAGCCCAAAATTTCTGTTGCTAAATAAAACAGTTGCTAAGTGAGTTTTGCCCCATTTTACAACATTTCGTGCCACAGTTAAGTGAATCACTGCAGTTGTTAAGTTAGTAACATGGTCGTTAAGTAAATCTGGTTTTCCCATTGACTTTGCTTGTCAGAAGGTCAGAAAAGGGAGTCACATGACCCTGGGACACTGCAACTGTCATAAGTATGAGTCAGTTGCCAAGCACCTGAATTTTGATCATGTGAACATGGGGATATCACAACTTTTTTAAGAGTAAAAACATAAGTTGCTTTTTTCAGTGCTGTTGTAACTTTGAAAAGTCATTAAATGAACTGTTGTAAGCTGAAGACTACCTGTACTGCACTCAGGGTGGAGAGTTTGTAGCTTTCTAGATAATTGATCTGATTATGTGCCATCAAATTGATGTCAACCGTTAGCAATACACAATAAAAAAAAAAAGAAGGTGATATAGCACAGGAAAGGGCAGGGGTGGGGCTACCGGTTGTTACCCCTACCAGTTATTCAGCCATTATTGTACAGCTATCTAAGATGAAAAAACTTTGGAAGTGGAGAAATCCAGTGGCCACTAAGAGAAACAAAAATCCCTAACTTTCTCTGACATTCAGTGGTTGTCCAATTTTTAAAGTCTATCTGATATTTAGTGGTTGTCCAAATTTTTGCAGATCAAATATAGTAGCCTTAGATATAATGTATTTAGGTCAAGCTTTGTATTGTACCAGTGAGGTAACACAACAAGTCACAGCGAGTATCTGGTAGAGAAATTGCTGGGCTCTTGCAGTCAGTCAGTCCTACCATACTAATTCTGTATCTTATTGGTTGTTAATGGATTATTTCTGGGATAAATGAACATGTTGCCTTTGACCTTCGACATTGCCTACCCTTTAGGATCAGAATATTTAAATATTGTTTCTCCATGAATGAACTTAGCCCAGTGCACTTTCCTCACTTTCACCTAACTTTGGTACCAGCACATTGCAGTGATCTGTTTATTCTGCCAAATCCTTATGATATTAGCTTTACTCATCCTAGCTGCTGAATGAGACAAGGTTAAGTCATCTTTAGCTGTACTAATGCCAAAAGGTTTCCTGCCTTAAGCTGGCAGGATCCAGCAGGCACCATGGAGTGTGCAAAATCTGTTATGCTCTGCCACCCATGGAGCTGGAGGTGAGGTCAGCATGGATGGAATTAGAGAACGGCTCAGTGGCCGTTCCAGGCATGCTCCATCCAGACCTTCATTAGCCTCGTCTGCCCTCATTCTGCTGCTTTTTCCCTTAGAGAGCAGGACACGGCAGGGCTGTGCCGATAGCTTCTCAGAATTTCAGAGCGATTCTGTCCAGTTCAGCCTGTAGTTCTTTAGTGTTGTAGCTCTATGGATCTGAAAATTTGAGCATAAGGTAGGAATGATGAGACCTCCCCGCTCTGCCTCTCAATCTGAGAGGATTACAAGAGTTTTAGGAGAGGGGCATAGGGGGAAGCCTAGGGTTGACCAAATCTGCTAGCCCCACCTCATTCCTGCTATAGTGCCAGGATTGGTAGATGTTTTTCATGCCTGCTAGTGATATACAGGAATGAGAGAATAACAGTGTTGCAGAAATCAAGCAATCTCTTTGCTTGTCCCCATTGCACACACGCACACAAACAGGCCTGCACATTTGGGAGTGAGTCACAACAGGCCAGAGGTGGAGTGCAAGGATCCACAACGAGGACAAGAAAAGTAATAATAATTAGTTTTTCTTTGCCAACTCAAGGATAGGTGGGTGGTGTTTAACTCTGTAGAGAGGAAAGGCCCCAATAACTTTTAAAAAATTGATCTTGCCTTTATTATTTTTGTAAGTTATTCAAGGCAGGGGACATACATAATATTCCTTCCTCCTCATATTTTTCCCACAACAATTCTGTGAGGTGGGTTTGGGCTGAGAGAGAAGGACTGGCCCAAAGTCACTCAGCTGGCTTTCATGCCTAAGGCAAGACTAGAACTCACAGGTTCCTTCCTGGTTTCTAGGCCAGCACCTGAACTACTAACCAAACTGGTTCTTAGTGCAATGATTTGCTAAAGTTTTGAGTTACTTATCCTCGTAGCCTTCCAAACTGGCTTTTCCCACAAGCACTGGGAGTGGGTGAGATGGACAAGAAGATTTAATGAAGCACTGAATGTGGAAGCTTAACTTTGGTGCCATTTAAAAAAAATATTTATGGCTTTAATAGATATATGTATTGCTTTGTTTTATTATTGCTGTTGTTTAATTGTTGATTGTTTAATTGTTTGATGCAAGACAAGTGGCTATATAAATGGCTTAAATTAAATTAAATTAATAAATAATGCTGTCTTATCATATACTCCCCCCCTCTACCCCGTTACTCACTTAAAAGAGAGCAGACTGATTGTGGACATAATTTAAAGAAGGTTCAGTAAAGTTCTCATATTTTAACTAATTAAACCTGAAATACTTAATCAGAATTTTGTTTCATGATTGGAAAAACGTTGTCAAAAATAATTGATCAGAAACTTTCCCCCAAAAGAGAGGTGTTTCTTCTGAGATGCCACATCCTCTTTTCTAGATAAAATTATCTTTCACATTTTTGTGAACAAGTTATAATGAGCCAGCAATGTGCGGCAGCAGCCAAAAAAACTAATACAAGCCTTGGTTGTATAAACAGAGGCATAGAATAAAAATCATGTGAAATATTAGTTCCATTTTATGAATCCTTTTTAAAGACCACACCTAGAATACTGCATCCAGTTTTGGTCATATTACAAAAAAGATGTTGAGACTTTGGAAAAAGTGTAGAGAAGAGCAACTAAGATGATTTTAGGCCTGGAGACTAGAACATATGAAGAACGATTGCAGGAACTGGGTAGGGTTAGTCTAGAGAAAAGAAGGATAGAGGGGACATGATAGCAGTATTCCAGTATTTGAGGGAATGCTACAAAGAAGAGGGAGTCAACATATTTTCCAAAGCAGCAGAAGGCAAGATAAGAAACAATGGATGGAAACTAATCAAGGAAAGAAGCAAACCTGGAATGAAGGGGAAACTTCCTAAAGGGTGAAGACAATTAACCAGTGGAACAGCTTGCCATCAGAAGTTGTGGGTGCTTCATCCCTGGAGGTTTTTAAGAAGAGCCTGGACAGCCACTTCTCTGAAATGGTATGGGGTCTCCTGCTTCAGCAGGGGGTTGGACTAGAAGACCTCCAAGGCCCCTTCCAGTTCTATTCTGAGTTAGGGTGAAAAAGGAGAAACAGCTAGCCTTTCAGAAATCCAGCCCCTTGTTTTGTTTTTAAATGAGTCAGTCTTCTCTGCTCTTCACAAGTTAACTGCAGTACACCCACTTCTTTCTTTCTTTAAGGAAGCATTCCTAGACTTCTTAGACGATGCTGTCAACTTCCCCATCCAACACTTTCTTAACCACTCCTGTCGTTTCTCTTCACTTTTGTCCTAGTGTCAGGACTACTTCCGGTTCCTTTTATGGGCACATGTGTCCAGGAGGCGGTGTATATATTTATAAATCTCTTGCAACAGCTGGGGCAAGATTGCCCTTGTTGTTCGTTTTGGCAGAAGAAGAAACCATCCTTTCAGAGCTGCACCTCTCTCTGCAAGGCCCAGGATGGAGTTAATGGAAGTTATCTGCTGGGCTCACTAGAAATCTCTTTCTATTCGTTTTTTTAAAAATTAAGTAGAGAGAAAATGTGCATCCGGGTCGTGCACAGTGTGCGCGCGTGCATGAGTGTGTGTGTGTGTGTGTGTATTGTTGCTTGCCCCTTTAGGTCAGTCTTAACTCCTGGTGACTGTCTGGACAAACTCCTGAATTTTTCTTCCCATTTTTGAAAGTGGTTGGCCATTGCCTCCTTCCCAAAACTGAAAGGGAAAATGACTGAGGTCACCCAACTGGCTAAAACAGGATTAGAACTCACAGTCTCCTGGTTTCCGGACTGGTTCCTACTCCAAGCTGGCTCTCATTCTTTTGATGCTACTCTGGAAAAGCAACCAGGCTGGGTAAATAATCACACTCAGATTGGGCAGTGACATTGTCCAGCCTTCCCCTGATCTTGCTGGAGAAATTAGCTCCAACTGATCATCTGAGTTTTGCACCATTCTAAGTCACAGTAGCCATTTTCTTATGCCCCACTGCAAGAGCACCTCCTAACGCCCACCAGCCTCCAAAACTGTCCCGTTTGGTTTCCTCCCCCCTCTCTCCTCCCCTCTCCTTATGAAAATGGCATCGAGACACCTGTTCCTTTATATCAAATATGACATCGGAACGTACTATTTATATGGCAAAGGAAAGAAATGAGGCTGACCCATATTGAAAGACTTGTCTGTACAAGGGAACAACATGCCCCGTTCCATCAGGCTGTAAATGTTTCCACTCAATATTATCCTAAATAGTTTTGGTCTTTAAAAAGAAGAGGAAGAAGGATGCTTCTGTAGTACATTTGTTTCCAGACTGCAGCATCACCACCCGAAATAAGCATTGTGGTTTTTCATTGCATCTCAGTCACCCTGACACAGGAAATGCCGCTCTCTGCTTCTGTCACATTTTCCACTGCTCTAAAAAAATCAAGATTTAATGTGATCAGCTTAAGGAGACAGAAAACAAGAACGCCATAGCACATGACTGAAATACAAAAAAGCATTTCTCCTGACACTGCCCCCCCCCCCTTAAGTCACTGTTGGATAAACTCTTGTGTGGACATCACATGTTCTCATGTGACAGGGGGACCATGCTACTAAGGTCATAGCAGTTATGTTATCATCAGAAACCACAATAAAATTGCTTTTCAATAGCCTCATTGGAGTCCATTTACATATCAAACTACCCAGGAGCAGATGGTATGAACTACTTCCAGGCAGTTAAGCAGAGCCTCCAAGTTTTCTGCAAATTATAATATGTGCCAATTATAATCAAGAGAACCAGTTTGGTGTAGTATTAAGTTATCAGGCTAGAAATCAGAAAACGGAGTTCTAGTCTTGTCTTAGGAACAAAAGCCATCTGGGTGACCTTGGCTCAATCACTCCCTCTCAGCCCTAGGAAAGAGGCAAGGGCAAACCACTTCCGAAAAAGCTTGCAGGGACTCGTTCAGGCAATCTCCAGGAGGAATCAGAAACTGACTCAAAGGCACACAGGCACATTGTAATCAAACCAGAAGAAGACATTAAGAGTACTATATGCTGCCAACTGAGAGACCTTGCAGCAGCTTAGCTTTTAACAGTTGTACCATGAGATGGTTGCTATCTCTGTTTTATCTACCATTTATTTGGTTTGTAGACTATCCCCATTGTGAGGGCTCAGAACTGACCTCCCCCCACCAAGGCTAATTTCTGTCTCTGCCATCAAAGATCATGTCTGTACAAATACTAAACCAACTTTGAGCCACCTTTCAACCTCCTTATTTGAAAATTTAGTGTTTTATTCTGGAAAACATCTCCTGATTAAATGTACCATTCTGGATTATGGCCATCGGCCTGGACCCATACAGAGACAAGAGTGATGGAAAATGTGTGATCAGGGTGACTTTTCTGGAGATAGTTTGCAGTTATTATAGAATATCTCTGTCCCTTAAAAAGTCCTTCTAGCATTGTCCTGTCCCACCACATTCCAGGGGCAGGGATTAACACCTTCCCCCTCTGCCTTCTCCACTGTTGCTTGGGAAGAGCCTAGTGCAGTGGTGAAATTCAGTTGGATCTCACCACATCGGCCAAACCGGTAGTGGAGATTTGAAATTGCCCCCACACACCCACCTGCCCTTGTCCTTATCCTTCCTTAGACGAGCTTCCTTTTTTTTTTCTTACTTACCTGAACCAGCTGTTTGAAGCATCTACCGAGCTTTCCTGATGATCCCTGCTGCCTCTGGTGCCTCTAAAAGCACTTTAAAGAGCCACGCTGCAGCACGTTTGGCACGCATGTGCGCACACCGAACCAGTAGCAAAACCAGTCGGATTCAACCCCTGGCCTAGAGCCTGAGGGATTAATTTTACAGAGCATGTAAGAATATGCTTTGCTGGCTAAGTTCCCATATTTTCATCCATTGCAATAAGTGGTGATTCACTAAATCATGGTTGGCTGAAAGAGCCACGACTGTCTGAAACCTTCCATCCTATTAAATCACAGACCACAAACCACTACAATTGTCTTTACAGGACACATATTGGCTTATCACGGGATGTGCAATCTACCTCTTCCCACCCTTTTTCTTCCCCATACAAATACTGTCACCAACATGTTGAAAGACCTGGGCAAACGTGCCTTTCCCCGTCAGGTGGAAAACATGAAAGTAGCATGCTCTGCTATTACGTAACATCAATGTTTTCAGTGTTGTTTTTCTTTCCTTTTTTCAAAAAAAATTAAACTATGACAAGGGGAAAACTCCCTTAAGAACAGAGAAAGTAAATTTCAGTTTGTTGCTATAGCAACACCTTTATAGTACTTCTGGCCTTCCTCTAGTGTAAAATGGCATCGTCTTTATTAGTGGAAGCAAACATTTCTCAAATATTCTGAATTTTTTTTATTGCTTATGATTTTCTTTTGGAAATACTGCTTCTAGATGGCTAAGAAGAAGGCATATCCATTGCAATCTAGGTCTTAGCATTTCGTTTTTGCCCCTCTCTTCATTTGCACAATAAAATTGCATATAGGTTTTTATTTTTTAAAAATAATCTTACAGGACTTTTTCTATTCTAATTGCTGAATTTGCTCAAGGTAGAGGTAAACGAACAAGGCAGTTAGTTCAAGGAAGTGACAGGAGTGAAGGTTTTGTGAAATGTTATGTTCAGTTTATGAAAGGCTCATTAGCTGAAAGAAACCACAAATGGACAAGTTGAACAATAAATAAACCACTGGGTGGCTGATAGACAGAAGTTCAAAACTAAAACATTTTTCAATTATTCCATGATGAGGGCAGAGGAAAAGGGTCAGAAAACTTAAAAAGGTAATCTTCCACCCATGAGGTCTTTGTTTAAAGACCCAAAATTCTTCATATCTTAAGATGCGGTCTAAACTTTTCATAAACCTACCAGCTGCTTTTACCAGCATTAACAATTGCTACTGTTACGATCTGGCTTGGTACACTCGGCCATTGTCTATTTTTCTTTTTTAAAATGTCCTTTTTAATGTGAGTTTTTCTTTCTGACAAATATGCTGAGATTATGATATAAACAAAATTAATTAAGCCATACACAACACCCTGACACAGTGGTCAGCATGACTGCAACCATCGGTGTTTTATAGGGCATGGTAAAAAGAAGCTAGGATGGGGGTCAGGGTGATGTGATAGAAGCAGTGTTCATTTACACACATCTTGACTTTTTTTGAGCACAGCCTGAAAACATACCTGGTAATGACTTGGCACTCTTTTCATCAAAATGCCTTTTTGTTTGTCAAAGGAATATAACCTCTTTAATTCAGTATTTTAAAAAATCTGGTTTGCATCTTTAATAGATTTTTAAGAAAATAGTTTTCTTATTCTGGAAAACTACAAAGTGTTTCAAGTAAGTTTGATTTGTCTAAAGATTTTTATTCTATGTAGCTCCAAAGAGAAACACCAAGGATTAAACCAACAAATAAAACAATCCAGATAAAAAGAAATAACTACTTGTATACAGTATACAAACAGCAATTTTGAAATAGTTTTGCTTGCTCAAAATATATCTGAAAAGTCGTTGGCTTCTACAATGGTATCCACATTATTCCTTCATGATTTACAGAATAAATGGAGATGGATTGGAGGTTGTAGCCAGTGTTCATAAGAACGCATAACAACAAAAATAGCAATAATAATACATTGTTCTTCTTTCATTTTATCCAGGTTTGCATCTAAGAAAAGAGAACTGGATATGTTTCTGTTATCCAGGCCCTGTACACTGTCATGCCTTCAGAAATTCCCTCTAACTTTCCCAGAAAGAATGAGGAGCACGGATGGGGACATAACCGATATGGACAGAGTCTTCTTCTCTCAATGGCTGGCATCTTACATGTGCAGCTGCTGTGTCTAGTGCCAAACAGAAGCCTCAACTAGAACAAGAGTCTCTCCCCATGCGTGGGCACTGTGACTCTCTGGGGTAGGACTTTGCTTGATACGTATACTGACTATGCTTATTGGTATGCATGCTGATTTGCCTTGTTCTTGCTCTATGCCTCTTCAGATTTGTGCACTGAATTTTAAGTATAGGAACATGATGGTCTGAAATTTCCAAAAATCTAGCTGGCAGTACAAAAATGAAAGTGCAAGAAGTTTAACTTCCTTTTTCTTAAAATGGCACATCACAGAGTGAGTATTTGTAAGCTACATCCTCTTAAATATGAAAGTTCATGCCATAACTTTGCTTTTCGAGTTCTTTTTTTAGCCTCCGCAATGGAAAAAGAAATTGAGAAAGGCTGTAATATGGCCCTGTTTTAGCAGCAACACACTTTTCTGCACTCAGTGACTCAGGCTAATTTTATAAAAAGGAAGCTGACCAGTCAAAATAGGTAAGAGTGTAAATCTTTTAGACAAAAGTCTCATTGTAATAACTGTACAGTATTTGCCCTGAGAGATGAAATATATTTACCATTGTAATATTTCAGCCCTCCCCCCTCCCAACAATAGTTTATTTTTGTACTAATTGGTGGTGCAGTGGTTAGAATGCAGTGCTGCAGGCAAACTCTTCCCAGAGCCAGGAGTTTGATCCTGAATTCAAGATTGGCTCAGCCTTCCATCTTTCCAAGGTTGGTAAAATGAGAATCCACATTGTTGGGGGCAATATGCTGATGTTATAAACTTCTCAGAGAGTGCTGTAAACTGTCATGGAGTGGTATATAAGTCTAAGTGGTATTGCTATAGCTATTGTAAATGTAAGTAATGGGCTTCAGTAGGATGCTGGGAAATAGCCCTACCAATTTATTAATGATTTCATTGTTTTCAGTTTGGGGGGAACTGAACATTGATCTAACTATTAACTTGCCCTTTTTTTTACTTGAAGAAAAACAGGATTTGTTGAATTCTGCAAATGGAAGGGCACTGTTCCTTATTTAAATGAGACCTGTCCTAGCTGCATCTAATAATGTCATCCTTTTTATTTTCCTTGGAGCTTCCCTCAAAAGTTCTTACATTCCATTATCAGTACTCAGGATGATGATGATGATGAAGATGCAGCCTCTACCAGAATTGAGAAAGTTGTCCTGATATCAGTGGAGTACTGAATTTGCAGATGGAGAGCAACAGATTGAAGGCAAGTTACAGTTGGTAGGAAAAGCAGTGCTCTTGGAAAAGATCTGTAGTGCAGAGTGGAACATGGCCAGAAGAGACCAAGCCAAAAGACAATGGTTGTGATGTAGATTAAAATGGGTACAAGCGTATAGCGACACTTAAGTAAATTATTCCATGCAGGAGAAACTGAAAAAGACAAAAGAAATATAAGGCAAGATACATCTGTTTCTCAAGTATTATTGTCATTTATCACTGTGTGTTTTGTATGTCTCCTTTTTACAATGGATGACATGCAAGGACTTCAGAGAGCAAAGCTCTCCTGCACAGATCTTTCCTTAATGATGTTTAGTCAAAGTGGATTATTCTAGAGATAATGACATAACTATTCATCTAAGAGCTGGATGACTGCAATGGTCTAGGGCAGGGGTGGGCAATTACGGCTCCTTCATGACTCGTGGACTTCAACACCCAGAATTCCTGAGCCAGCCATGTAATTGCCCACCCCTGGTCTAGGATCAGATAATCTTTTATACTGGGAGTTTCTGTCTGCATGAAACCATCTGGCATGTCTGTAGAATGACTGGCACTAAAGACAAGTTTTGTTTGCCTGCAGAGAAAATTAATTTACATCAACTACCTGCTTACAGATTCTGATCAAACAATATAACCAATAGATGTTAATGAGCTAATGCAGCTGTCTTTTAATCACTAAAGGGATTATATGAATAACCTGCAAGATGACTAATAATTATTATATTTATGACTAATAGTTAAAAGGAATTACAAACAAGGCTTATCATTTTCTCTCAATGTTTCATGCAGTCTATCAATCAAATGTGTTAAGACTACATAATTCCTCGTCAATATAAATACTGGCAGTTGTATCAAAAACACATCTGGCCATAGCCCAATAGGGAAGACTGATCTATGGGAGACAATCTCCTTTTTATCACAGGTGAATATTAATCTTTCTCAGCAACACTTACTGAATCTTTAGAGCAACTGATTTCAGACGTTAAGAAACAGAAATATTTTGCTCCATTGGTAGTCAATTACAGGTATAAAGGAGAAAGAGGAGAATGGAGGAAGGTGGGAGAAAGGACTGCTGGGATTGATAGACAGATGAAATTTAATTCTATAGTGATGCATGGATCAAAAATTTTACCTGCTGAATGTTTTCTCTCACTGGTTAAAAGGAAAAGTGCCACAGCCAGAATCAAAGATGGAGACTGGCTGCCTATCAGACTCTCTCCTATTTTACACGTACTATATATAGATTTGTATCTTTAAAATGTAAACATAATCTGCCTGTATTACTATATGGGTTACTTAGGAGTTTCACAGGTGACCTGGAGTGCCCAACCATCTTATGATAAAAAAAACCTAACTTCCTTACAGTTATTTCAAACATAGCTCAATATTTCAAGAAAATATTTTAAGTCCCTAGTAGGAATCCCATACAGACTGACATGAAGCAGTGTTCAAGAGACACAATGGGACTTCACACCCACAGCTCCCTGACATTATTTTCCTGTGCAGGTTAAGTTATCTTTACCTATGTCACTGTTCAAGTAATCTTTAACCAGGGCAAATTTGAATAAAATCTACTTATACTGTGCCTCTTTTTGTTTGTCGTCTGTCAGTCAAGGGATCGGTGGTAGGTGGGATCATCACAGTCTTTCATGGGCCATTTCAGATGAATGTGTCCCCACATCCTCCTCTCCAGGCCACAATTAGGCCTTGTCTGCTGTCATTTTACTCTGTCTCCATCTAGCACCAGACCCAGCAGCAGTGTGCTGGTGGCCTTTTGGATTTGCACAAAAACAATATGGCTATACTGTTTTTAACATGGGGGATTCATTTTGTATTCCTTGGTAGCACAACTGTTCCATCCTCCAAAGAGACATCTGCCTGTGTCTTTGGGGTAGGGAACTACACAGTTGTCACCTTTCTATGCACCCAGGCAATGATAGAAACTATTGGTAGCCAATTTCTTGGAATGGTGCAATTATTAAACAGTTCAATTGACAAGACTTCTTAATTTGCCTCTTAATTCTCTGGCTTTTACTGGTTTCGTACAAGGCTGAAATATTGTAATTGGGAAGGAACCAACTCCCCCCCTCCATTTCTTGAACAAAACATGGCTGAATTTGTTGCAATATAAAGGCAAGAAATGAAGGGCAGGAAAGTCCTAAACAAGGGGACAGCTTGTGACTCAGTTCCCTTTGTGACCCTTGTTGCTTTACTTGATTCATCTTACATTATGACAAAAATGGGTAGAAGGAGAGGCCCAAGGAGGAGTTTGGCAATGAAAGACAAAGTCCTGAAGTCAGATCTGCTCTGTTCTTACTACAATGCTATGATTGGCTTTTGTTTTTTTACTGCCAGCTGGTGGCATACTGAAGTGGTGCAGGGAGCCATGGAGATGACCTGGTAGAAATTACTCAGAAACTGTTACAAAAACAAAATGTGCAAATGCATGACTTGACCCTGAAAGAAGGTAGAAAATATTTGGGAGAAACTCTGGCTCTTCCCTGACTCATTTGGGTACAAGAGGGAAGGAAGTGAAAACACAACCAGAACCAATATTCCATTACTTGCAAGCATTGTATAATAGACAGTACAATGTAATGTAATGTAATATGCATATTTATATAATCTTACAAACGTGTGACTCTGAGCAGCATGCAACACAACAGTTAAAAACTCCATAATAATATAAAAACATTATAAAATAAAATATAAAAAAGCAAACATATTGTCAAGTACAAAAGATCAGATTCACATGTGAAAGTCCAATTAAACTGATTTATTGCTAATCATGCCTATGCACAGGCATCTTCTCAACTAAGGCCCTGCTTGGAGTTAGATAAAGATCAACAGAATTCAAGGGACTTAGTTTGCTTGTGGCTATGTAGGGATTCTAGGCCAATACCTCTTTTAACTCAACCCCCTGGGTTCAGCTATTTGGTCTCCTATACCAGTGATGGTGAACCTTTTAGGGACTGAGTGCCCAAACCGCAAGGTGCACGCGGGCTTGAGTTTGGCTAAGAGTTCATCCACCCTTGTTTGGTCTGGGGACTGTTTTGCAAGCTTCAAAGGCAGGAGTTTTGCTTAGCTCCGTTGCTGGAATTGTTTTCAATAAAACAATTTGGTGGGATTGAATGTGCAAACAGTTTATTTAGGATACTGTCTATCACTCATGACGGTTTTTCCCAATCTCATGAATATAACAGTTTTGGAAAGTTGTGCTCCAGATTTTTTTTAAGGCTTCTGCCATTGAAAGAACAAAGAAGAAAATTATGGGCATTCCCAAGGTTGGTCCTCATGGAGTCTACTAACTGCAGCACAGGGATGCTTCGCTAACTTCTTAAAGAACATATCCTCACAATGTTGTCCATCTCATTCCCAGCCCACTGCACAAGCAGCTTAATGTTATATTTAGATGATCCAGTGTTGAAGGAGTGCTTTTCTTCTGCTCCCGAACAAACCACAAAGTTTTCTCAATGATGCTGGAGACAGAGTGTCTTGGGGCTGATGCACAGTCCATCTGGACTGTTGACTTTGCATTATTTAGAAATTTAAATAAATAAATAAATAAATAAATAATCCTCCATTATGCTCATTTTAGCTTGAGGCTTGAGAAGAGAATTGATCAGTAACTTTCAAATTTCTCCTTTTCCAATATATTTCAACACATGCAGCTTTCTTAGGCAGAGCAGTGGGTGGCAGTGAGGGGGATGCCATGGGAATCCACCAATCACATTCTTTAAGTTGTCCTGCATGAAATCTCTGAAGAATCCAATGGTGGAAGCTCAAAGCATGCCGGTATGTGGAGTGTTGCCTCCTGGATTGGGGAAGAAAGCACATGGAGATGGCTGTGAGGAAAAGCCCTCAGGTACAGCAGCTCTTTAAAAAAGGAACTGTAGTTGTATTGCAGAGGCCTGTCAATGCTTCAACTCAGTGGTTACCATGGAAACCCAAACTCCAGGATTTGCTGCTAGAAGTAATTGGCAATTATATCCTGCCTGAAAAAGTAGCTCCTGAAATCAATTCAGCCTTCTCTTGTGGCTGTTCCTCTTGCCATCCTCAAGCCTGGCTCATGTGCTTTTGACAGGCAAGCATGCAACCGGTGTAGTGTTGCCAAATATTGAGAATAAGGAGAGAGATGTAATTTGTGGAGCACCTGCCACAAGTCTCCTTCCTCAAAATAATAGGGCAGGAAAATTGGGATCCTGATGAAGCATCAGGACTCGAAATTTCCCACCCTCTATTTTGAGGAGGGAGACATGGGACAGGGCCTCCACAAAATAGGTCTGCATAATTGTTCTAACCTTGAAAAAAAAGTAACACATTGCAGGAGGAAAAAGCAATATATTTTACCATCGTTCACTTACATATAAATGAACTAATAATTAATAACAGATATATTGGTATGCATGGTCTTTGAAGAGAATTTAATTGGGTGTTTTATTACATAAAGAGTCCAGTACTGTAAAAATATTTAGATAACTGGAACTATATTGATTTTTTTCATATAAAGCCTGGATAAATAACAATTACCTACTAAAATATTGTAAGTTCAAGTTATTTCCCCATGACTATGTGATAGTAATTAGATAGAATTTGAGAAACAAATCAGATTTCTACAAATATATTACGGATCTCCACTATTAAGCTGTGAGGAGAAATAGATCGACTTTCAGTTAAAGCAAGTGGATGTGTAATGTTACTGAAATCCAATTAAGATACAAACATGATACAATTGATAAAGTAGGCATGCTGTTCTTGAAATAGAATCAGTTATCAAAGAAGCATTACCCAGGATCTGTTCCAAAAGTATTTTTCACTCCTCCTTATTTATCGCCAACAAAATAATCAAACAAGATTAACGGATAAATTGTATGAAAGCCAAGCTGGAAATGATACAAAATTCTGTTAATTACAGGGTAGTCTAAATTATGTTTATGACCATTTTTAAAAAAGAAATATAGCCCGGATAATAATATATATCAGTATAAGAAATATGGTAAATGTCTAAAACAAGTCTTTGGCTGAATCCAAATTATTATTTTATAGCACATTAATTGGGAAGACATTTCTGGTATAGTTAACACTCCCTGTATCATGATGTACAAATTTGCTATCATAGTTTGCAAAACAGTGTTCCATTCATATCTACTCTGAATGCCAGCCAGTGCTGCCTTGCAAAAGAAGTCTGAAGCACATCGTATAAATAAAATAACAAGGTCATACATGCATCGACCCATCAAGAGGCTTGGGGTGGGGTATACTGTGTGTGTCCAGCTATTATGATTTGCAATGTTACTCCATTTTGATTGAACAAAATCTATGAACTCAATGGCACTGAACTGATTGTTTTCTTCTTTCTCTGCTTGTATGTCAGAAATAATGTTTCCTTACCCTTTTATTAGCAATCAACATGAAAATAGGGAAATGTAAATTTATTTCAACCTCCCTATCAAATCTGTGGCTCTGTATTTGGGCAAACTGTCTCAACAAGTCTGCAGAACAGGGTGATGCCGAATAGGGGGATGCTGAATCTTCTCTCAGTCTTTCCGATTATGGAAAAGCACACATACCACCCTTCTTGTTACAGATAATCCTCAATTTACAACCATTCATTTAGTGAGCAATCAAAGTGATAATGGCACTGAAAAGAGTGTGCAACCAACCCTCATACTTATGAATGTTGCAGCATCCCACAGTCACATGATCACAAGTCTGGCACTTAGCAACCAGCCTGTTTTTATAACGGTTGATAACATGTCACAGAGTCACGTGATCATTGTTTATGACCTTTCCAGCCAGCTTCCAACGAGGAAAATCAATGGGGGAGTGTTGGATTCACTTAACAATTACATAATTCACCTAACAACTGCGGTGATTTGCTTAAAACAACCCCTGGCAAAAAAGGTTAATAAAAAAATCAAGCACAAATTGACTTAATAACCACCTAGCTTAGCAACAGAAATTCTGATTCCCAATTGTGATTGCAATTTGTGACTGTACTTGCAATTTGGGCCATTTAATAAATCCTTAGGATTCTTCTGCAGTGAAATGGCCTTAAAAGCGGCCC
This sequence comes from Myanophis thanlyinensis, assembly GCA_017656035.1. NCBI lineage: Eukaryota > Metazoa > Chordata > Lepidosauria > Squamata > Homalopsidae > Myanophis > Myanophis thanlyinensis. The sequence continues at coordinate 30,379 of JAEANM010000834.1, forward strand.
TTTATTTTCAAGGCAGGGCCATTTCTTTCCTTTTCTCCTCCTCTCTCTTTTGTTACTGCTTCTCTCTCTTCCTCTGCCTCAGGAACAGCAGTTGTATTCTGAGCAGTTGGTCCTTGGTAACCATGACTACGCCTTGATGTCATCTACAGAAAGTCACTCTACGCTGGAATCGGATCTTATTATTGTAATGCCTGTGATCCCATTTAAATCAGGGGGTCTCCAACCTTGGCAGCTTTACAACTTGTGGACTTCAACTCCCAGAATTCAACTCCCAGAAGAGAAACATACCAGTAGTTTCATGCAGATGTTAAACAGGAGCGGGGTGGGTCGGTGGGAGGAAGCACCTGCAAAGCAAGGGCCAGGAGCTGGACCCTCTTCCTCCCTGTTAACACCAATTGGGACCAGTCTAGGAAGAAGGAGGTGAAACAGCACAAGACTGTGCCCCCTACCCCCAACTCCCTACGTCAGCCCAAAAGGATACTATGATCAAGAGTTCAAGAAGAGCAAGGATGAATACATCACCTTCCTCCTGCTCCTGCCAGAGATTGTCCATGAGTTTGACTAATGCAGTTTCGGTCTCATATTATATGTTATAGTTTTATTGTTTTAAATGCTATAATATTTTGCAAAAGACAAATATGGTCTGTCAGGTAACCTGCCCCCCCCCCCAAGCCATGAAGGGCCTTTAAGGGGAAACACAGCACCTTGAATTGTACCTGGAAACACACTGGCTACCAATGCAGCTCATAGATCAGTAGTGCTATATGTACTAAATAACCAACACCGCTTATGATCTGTATAGTTGCATTTTGCACCAGCTGAAGCTCCTGAATGCTCTTCGAAGGCAGTCCCATGTAGAGCATGCTACTCCAGATAGGAAGTCATGAGGACATGAGTGACAGTGAGGAGGACTTCTTGGTCCAGGAATGGGTGCAAATTGTGTGTGTGTGTATGTGTGTGTATATGCAGTAGATCATATAGACACATGTATGAGAGAGTGCAAGTTGTCCAGCTGGCCAGCCAGTCAAATGTTTCCATCTATTTATTTTGGCATTGTTTTATTGTTGACATATTTTGTTAGCACTTTTAAAAAGAGTCCCTTGGTTGCCAAATCACTGTAAAAAAAAAAGAGAGGAATATTCATTAATTGGTATTTTCATGGAAAAGTATAGAAGACAATTTTAAACTTTGATTTATTTAAAATATCTTCACACTGTAGTACTATTAATAAAAGGCTGCGTAGGGGCTCAGTAGTTAGGAGTGTTGTGTGACAGAAGAGTATCAGCAAGAATCAAAGGAAAAGTGTACAAGACAGTAGTGAGACCAGCTATGC
>JAEANM010000835.1:939-31709 GCA_017656035.1 Myanophis thanlyinensis
GAGCCTAATTTAAAAAGCATAAACTGAAATGAGGAATTCCTAATTATAGTTTCCTTTGAGATATTAATTTTCCTCCATAATGAATGCATAATTCTTCAAACTAGAAAAAGAGTCTATTGCATTAATGTGTTAACTGAAGATAGAATCAGGGAATTGTCATAAATGCATAGTGAAGATACAAAAGAAACTAATTATAGTATAAGTGTAGTACACCAAGAGTTCTTTTTTTGTCTATAGGAACTACTTAACTAAAAAAAAATAAATTTACAGAACATTTATGTGGATACTTGTGAATTTTGGAAATGACAAAATTTATAGAATACATCTCATGGGCTTATGATCATTCATGCTTTGATGACTTCTCAGTTGGACCACTATAAATGTATTCTACTTGGGGTTTCCTTTGAAGACCAAAAAATGCTACACCTTGTCCAAAATGTGTGGTATTGGGTGTCCCTTGGTTTGCCTATATCATATTGCTGTTGTGCAAACTGTACTGGTTCCTAGTTTTGTTCTAGCTTCTAAGTAATCCAAGGTGCTAATTATTTAAAGCCCTACCTTTATCAGGGCCAAGCTACTTGTGGGAACATATCTTCCATCAGGTGTGATAGGATGAGCCTGCTGCAGACCGCTTTCCTTAAATTCCATTGTCTAGAAGAACCTAGGAAACTCATTTTTCCATAATAATTCTTCCCCGATCCAGATTTCTAGCAAAACATAAAGAGTTGCCTTTACTTTCAGATACTAGAATAGGTTGAGTTTGCAGTCTAGAGAGTGTACTGCTCAAATGGATAGGTGTTTTTGATTAAAACTCTAGGTTAATATCTTTATTATTCTCATAAACCATCCAAAATTGTATTTCATAAATTGGGTGTCCATATAAATCCAAATAAATGTGATTGTATTTAAATCAGTATTTAAAATGGGATTATAACCATTATTTAATCCTTTTGATATTGCACGGTCTTTTGCTATAAGTATTTGAAATAGTAGCTTTATTTCCACTAATTCTTCACAAAGAGTAGGATCACTCTTATAGAGGTTAGAGGATAGAGGACAGAATATAGAGGATTACAGAGGATAGAATAGTTTAGAATGTAGGTTTAAGTTCAATGATTCCCAGAGTTTTAGTAAGATGGATCTGTTTGTGTTTCAATGTTTCCTTGCATTGTTCACAGTAAACTGATTTAATTGGGAGTCAAGAAGTTTGTTGCTTTTTAAATGCTCTTAGCAAAATGTGATGGTTCCACTTCTAAGTTAATGGTAAAATCTTTGGTAGAAACCAGATTTCAATTACTTTGTTGTTCTTGTCATCCAAAATATCCTTTTCCAGGAAAAAAATTGAAAGACAACAAAGTTTTGTCAATCAGCATTTGTGATGGTAGTTTTCATAGCTATACGTTACAACTGTTGTCACTGGAATATCTTTGCAATTTAACTTTTGTCTAGATTTATCATCTTTCTCTCAAATTGAAGCAATCTCTCTATTTGATGGTCACAATTCAACATTTCTATGAATTTTTGAGTTTAAGAAAATAAAATTTGTAACCTCTTCAACTTTTTGCATTGAGTTGGTATTGTACATTAACATAATTGTTTAGAAGTGGCTGGTCATACAAATTGGGTAACTAAATAAATAATAATTTTTAATACTGAACAGCATACTGGCTTCTTTCATCTTCAACAAGATTATTTTAAAAACTTTATCTCCATTCATCAAAAGATCTGTGACTGTTAATATTTCTCCTAACAATTTTAACTCCAATGTCTATTTCTTTTATTCCAGGATTTCTTTTGATACAAGGGATTAAAAGGTCATAAAAATACAAGGTGATGCTAACAACTGTGGTATACTCAGCTGTTCCATATTCTGTATTAAAAACCATATAGAACAATTTACAAAGAATTTTCATTACCTTGAGCCCAATCTCTAACAGAATCTGACTCATTGAAATGGTTACACTTCATATTCTTTAGATTACTGTTGGATATTTCCTTACTTTATCTTAAATTTGGCATATACATCTCTAATTTATGCATGCAGGATATTTTAAATTTCTGGAGATAATTACTATTAGGGCTTTGATCCTGAATCCAATTTAGATTGAGGCATTGTTTTAACTTATCAAGGCAGAACAGAACTAAGTGGTCTTCTTGATTTGCCATCTCTGATAACATTGGGAGCACACAGGAAAAGATAATATGTATGGGGTCTTAAGATAAAAAGTGGGGTTTAAAATATAAAGTACTATATTTTGGTGTCTTCTAATATAAAAATGCCTTGGTGGAATCAAGGAATTTTGAATTAAGATACTGATGGATTTTAAAATCAGAATAAGCAATAAAATACTAAAGAGAAATGTAGCAATCTTTCTACCCTTATAGGTTCTGATGAATTCATGTGAAAAATAGGAATAAACTCTATAAGGACATATGCAGGCTTTGTGATCATAATTTAGACAGCTATATTTTTTTCCAGAATTCTAACTGCTACTTAATACATTATTTATGACATTATTTATGACATTTAGTAATTTGGGGGGATTAATGTTTATTGAAGAGTTACCAAACTCTGCTGAAAATATATCAAATCCCATTCAACAAGTTTTCCTAAAGTGCATTTCTTAGATAAATTGATTAAAGATAGTGTAAGAGGTAGAAAATTGTCCACCTTCCTAGATAGATCACATAGCAAACAGAACAAATGAGCAAATTCTACTTTATTGTAGGGCTACATTAACAGAAATTTGCAAGTCTCAAAATACAACTCTCCCTCTGTCTCTTTTTACAGACTGAAAAGTTAGGGAAGAACGTTTCAAGGTTCTTTCTCTGCTTGTTATGTCTCTTCTTGTTATGCAGCTGCAGAAACCTATCTCCACCGTCATGTCTGATTGTTCTGTAGGCAGTATCTCGTCATCACCACCTCTAGTCCCCCAAGGTCATTTTTACATACTATTGCAGAAGTCATAGGAATGGAATTATTCCAGATATCTTGATATCATTGCTTATTTATTTATTTAGCCTATGGCATGCAGTGTCAGGGAAATCTGCAAATGCGCTAGACATAATGTAGTCCTGACAACCTAGACTTCTGTTTGCGTTGTGTTTGGCACTTGCATCCCCATCCTTGGTGCACTAGCTTTATACCAGCTAAGAAGTGGCACTTGGGTTGTTGGCTCTTCCGGGTTCCTCTGCCAGTTTTGCCTTGCCTCATCTTGTGTCATGTTGCCTCACATCCAGCCAGGTCCAATACCAGCTTCTGATCTCTTGTAGATACAGATGCAGCTATATTTTTCCCACCAAGGTGGTACACATTTAACTACTTTCAATATGTTTTTAAACTGCTGGGTCAGCAGGAGCCAGGGAATGATCAATGAGAGCTCACTGGGTCTTATGGAGCCAGAATCCAACTGGCAGAGTGCAGATAATTTCTGGGCAGCAGTTCCAGAATCATTAAGCCACTGTGTCACTGTGTCCCTTTCATACTATTGTTGGAATAGTTGCATGATTTATTAGAAAAATTCTGATATAATTCACACTTTGAAATACAAGCAGCTCTTTATTATTACATATATTACATTCTCTTTATCTTGTCTGTATTCGATGAAGAATAACTTTATTCTTGAGTAAAATCAAGATTATTTTTGGATTAAAGAGAATACAGGTAGAAAGTGGGTGGGTATACATGTTTCTACTTTAATAAAATAAAGAATATGTATTGCTATTATTTCTAAACAATACTTTAGAATGAAAAATATGGGTATTTTTCCTGTATTCAAAATGTTTCCAGTATGTACTTCATTTCAAAGTTTTTCAATAATGCTGTATGACTAATTAAAGTTATTTCTTGGAAGTCCCAGACATGCACTGAAGGTTAAACATTTACATATGTAGATGATGCCTTGAAAGGGACATGAGTTAATCCTTGAGTTTGTGTAAATTTTGCATATAAATTGGTTGAATTTAAAGGTTATCATGCTGGAGTATTTGTCAGACTAATAAGCCAAGACATATTTAATACCAATTTAAGGTAAATTGGCAGATACTCGTTATGAAGGAGACATATTCTAGGAAAATATGTTATTATATTTGAATTTCATGATAACTTTGACAAACAGGGGACAGCATATGTCTGACCTTGTCTGCAATTAGAAACTAAGTAAATCAGTCTTGTTAGTAGTTGGATGGAAGATTAATAGAATTCTAGAGTTGTAAGCTAATTTAGAAATAAAAAAGTCAAGAAGAAAGCAGTAGCAAACTACTTTATGTAGCATTGCCAAACATGTACATAAATATATTTGTTCAGTCACTAGGATTCAAGCATAATTTTAAGAAACTTCAGCAGCATTATTAAAAACATTCTAATCTAAACCTTTATGCTAGCTAATATACAATAATACAGTATGGCAGATATTCCAATACTTGGTGTACCAAAGCATCTGCAACAATTTTCAAAATGCAAATTGAACTCAAATGTGGGTTGATTACCTTATCCAGGAAAGAATTTGGGAAGCTAAAACTGGAATGTATGGCAAAATAAATCCATGATCGAAATGTATATTAATTGTAGTGAGTGTTCATATCCCTAGTACATTAGAGCTACTATATCTGGGTTTCAAAAATCTGAACAACTATTAGATGAGAGAGGGTAGTGGCTACCAGATTCTTGTGGCCTACATTTGGTAGCCTTACTGGTCAAAAGCTAGGTTAGAGTGGTTAGCACTTTTTGAATTTGATTCCTTGCTTTATTGGCATTCCTATGTTTCCTAACCTTAATGTGGGTGGGGCATTTCTTGATATCCTTTGGGCTTATCTTTTTGACACAATATGCTTCTGCAAAAATCAAAGCTATGTGTTATTGTCAGTTCCCTTCTAACCCTCAAGCTGTCCTCTACGAAAGAAAAGAAAACAATATCAGCAGAAGACAGCCTATATGAATGTCAGGATGAGAAGTGAAATAACTCACATATTTTTCTCTCTGTGAGTAGATTAAGAGTCATTCGTAAAATGTGCTACTACCACATCACCACCAATTCTTGGGAGTATTATGACACAGAACAAGACAGTATATACCTGTACGTGACATAGTACCTTCTATAAATATAATGCTGAGCATGAAGATTCCAATACTATAGCTGACATGTGATATCAGTGAAATTACAAAAAAAAATTGAGATTAAACAATGTTGTCTAGAATTAGCATAATTTTCATTGTTTGTAAAACTTAACAAAAATTACCATTGATTTATTTTTACTCATCAGAATCATCATTCCAAATTCTTCCATTTCCCATTCCCCATCTTTCATTCTGTGATGTAGAAATTGTTGCTTGTTTTTCTTCCACCCTTCATAATCTATCCTGTTTCTGTTGTTTCAGATTTACAAACAATTATATTATTATACATTCAAACAAAATCCTGTTCCCAAACATACTATTAGTGGCTGTAGTACCTACCTGGTGTATACATGCCAATAGTATTCCTGGTGGCCTCACTGCTTTTAATGTTCTAAATCAATCCTCTACCCTCACTTGGGGATTAAACATATGCAGAATTTCAAGAAGGCATATCACCTTGATAGTAATAGCACTTATATTCTGCTTCCCAGTGCTTTACAGCCCTCTCTAAGCAGTTTACATAGTCAGCATATTGCCCCCAACAAGTTGTGTCCCATGATGAAGCTTAGCATGAAACAAGCTTGCCAAGTGAATCCCCATATCCTAAGCAATAGAATGGCCACCCTCTTCACTTTGCTTGTAAAATTGCCATCTGCACAAAATGGAATATTTGACTCCAGCAATAAAATGAAACATTGAGGTAGAATGAATTGCATCTTTTACACCTACTCTGCATATCCTCCAAATTCTCAACAATGATAACAATGTTGAGGTCTGGAGAATTCTGAGAGATGAAATCTATCTGGGTTAGGGTAGGCTAAACTAACACCTAAAAGTATTAGTGTTCTGATGCAATGATTTTGTCTTGAATTCTGTAAGTAGAGTTTCCTGATTAGCTCTGTTATCTACATGCAGTTTCACTGGTACATTCTGGTGGGTGCTCTGTGGACTGCAAAATGAATCTTTGTGATAGGCTGCATAAGCCACAGGTGGTAGTATAACTCATTCTAAATTCAGACAACATAAAAAATAGCCCTTAACAATTAACACAAACATGATATGGGCTTAACCACACAACCATGCTATAGGGTAGATAACAAAAGTCTTCAAGATTTTATGAGAGATCAGTGGGATGGGATTGAATCTAATCTCTAATGAAATTATTTTCCAGAGGTGGGGCACAAGGGAAAAAATTATCTTCCTGGGCCGCACCAGATGAAACTCCCTAATATTTATCCTGTCAATGAAGGCCTTTAAAGATAACCACTTTGATTATGACCTGGGAACATACCAGCAACCAAAGCAATTTATGCCAAACAAGAAACATACAGTATAACTGCCTGCCTGCTGCATTTTTCATCAGCTGAAACTTCTGAATATTTTTAAGAGCAATTGAGTCAGAATATTTTGAATTATGAACCTGAACCTATCAATGGATTTGTGCAGATTTCAAGTTATGTGTATTTATTTATATACAAATAAATATAAAGAAAGCAACTCTGGGCTACATATAGAAATTGAATTATTTTCTTTGAGGGTAAGGAAAATTATGACCCAAACTGATTAGTATTGCAGTTGAAACTAATAGCATACATATATGTGTGTGTGTGTGTATTAAATTATATATAAAAACATGGCCCTTGCTGCAACACAGAAGATGGCCCTGAATTCAAGGACCCAATTCTCTATGAGCTCTCCCAAAAAGATCCCATTAAGTTCATTTAGAATTGTAAACAAACCTGCTGCCAAATGTTTTAGTTGGGAGGCTCCAAGGATCAATAGTCTCTTCTTCCAGGGCATTCAATAAGAAAAAAAAAACCCTCACCCTTCTTATGAGCATTCTACAGCTGCTACATACATCATTAAGAAAGGATATATTAAAACACTTGGACATTAAAGCACACAATTGTTTTAAGCAATCCTGTGCTGTTGAATCAATAGGATTAATCTTCCAGTGCCCTGGAATAAGGCTCACTCAGAATTAATAAACTGTTTTCTCACATACACAGTAGATGGAGGAGTTTCCTCAAAGGTAAAGTACATATCAAAAGCACAGTATTTCAAGAATTATTTGTCCTCTGTCTCATGACAAAAATTCTCATTACACAACAAAACTAAACCTTGTAGAGTTATTGTTCCCCACTTTCTCTTCTTGGCTGTTTGATTCCTCCTCTTAGATCAGGTCTCCAATCTGTTTCTCTTCTTAGTTTCTTCCTGGCTGTTCAAACTATGATTCTCCCTCAGGCAATTCTCTGTGCAATTTTTTTTTACTAATGAAATCACCCTACCTTCCTCTCTGCATGTTGGTTTACCTGCCAAGTGATGCTCCTGAGTCCCTTTGTACCCTCAAGCTACCAGACAGGCAAACTAATGGGGGGGGGAGCTCTCTTCTCCTCCTCCTCCCTTCTTCTTCCTTCCCACCCTCTTGTAAAATTGCTTTTTAAGCATGGTCATAAATTCAAATAGTCATTAAACAGGACATCAGTAAACAAGAACTACTTGTTTATTTTCCAACTCTTACATTCAGTTGCTTGCCATTCTTTTTTTCAGGACAGACTCATTTCCCAGGCTCTAGACTCTGAACTTTAATCTTCAGGACCAGAAGGGGTAATAATAAGGCATTATGGTTATAGTTCATATAATCTCATACCTTGTTTAACTCTTTAACCTTTTTCTGACTTGGCTTCTCAACCATGTCAATCATTCAATTTATTGCAATAGTTCTGTTAAAGGTTTCAGCGTAATTACACAAGGTATAAGGTATTACTACAAGATATTAATTCATGCAAGGGTATAGATTTTGCTGCAGCTCCCAAAATGTTTCATTGTACCACGGTAGCCCTTACACAAGTGATGTTCATTCAGCAACTGAAGGATGAGGTCAGTTGAATTTACTTATCAGCCTTTCAGAATTCAACAAAACTTTGTTGTTACTTTTCTTTCTGTTGTTCATTCTAATTCATTTGAGTCCTCATTTGGACTTAAAGTATGGAAACCAGTTGGCAGGACCATCTGAAAATGGAATTAAAAGCCCAATTCACCCCATGGAACCACACATTTGATCTGTTTTTTATGTCACAGCAAGTAATGTGCAAGCTAAAGATAAAAGACATCAACTTCAGTCATTTGTCATGGTCAGATCACTATCTGGTAACTTTGGGACTCCCCGCTACCATTGCCCTTCTTAGAGGGTGTAGGGCAATTAAGATAATTTATCCCAGGCACCTTATGGATCCAATTAGTTTCCTCCACACTTGGGAAACTTTTCAGCTGTGTGAGAGTTGCTTAGCTGAGTTCTGTAGCAGGAAAACAGCAAAAATGCTCAATAGGAATACTGCCAAGTGCCAATCCAATTCAGGCCAACATCACTGCAGTAAAATTCTAATACTTTTCTGCACTTATTACATTTGAAGAGTGCTGGTCAGAAGTGCTATTTAGTGCAACTCTTGGGATTTTTCTACAATAAATGTGATACCTGGACTCTCCAATGATGTCATCCATTTTCTAAATTGCTGGTATTCTCTTGACTTAGATTGTTTTTGTTATACTCAAAAAGTAGTTTGTTCCTCCATTAAATTTTCCTGGTCTTTTTCAGTGTCTACCAGCTTGTTGTAAAAGAAGAACGGCCGCAGAAATCCCGAAGAGCTGCAGACATCATTGAATGTTTCTCTGTTCCAGTGAGCTACAAAAATGCTTCGAATCTTGATTCCCCCCATTACTTTGCAGCTGAGTTGAAACCAGTCAATCTTGCAGTTACACAGCCTTTCACAGTGGGAGACAACAAAACCTATAATGGCTATTGGAATGCTCCACTTTCACCATTGAAAAGCTACAGCATTTACTTTCAGGCTCTTAGTAAAGCAAATGGGGTAAGTACATCATGACCAAATTCCACTCAGTTTAACAATTAATCCCCTAGATATTTAAAAAAAAGCATGCCAAACCATGTGATTGTTTTAATGTTTGAAAGTAAGTATCTTGTATTATCACAATAGTATCCAAAGTGTATCCAAACACATTTGCTTGAAGTGGGTGGAATTAAAATAATTGTCATTGTCCATTGCAACATATGTATGAGCTTGTTTGCAGTAGGAAATCAGGTAGAAAACTTGATCAAGATCTCTTTGATGTAAGAAAAAAAAAAGACTTCTCTCACCTCACCACTATTATCCTGCTCAAAATTTCTTGGAAGGATAGAGACTATATTTTCTGTCTCTTAATAAACTACAGAGTAAACCAGCAATGCACAAGAGAGATTGTCCAGTTACAGAATTGTTGGGAGAAGGCGAAAATCTCCACTCAGGTTTTCTGTAAAGGTTAGGAAGAAGAAGGATAGACATATGTGTGCAGTTGCAGTTTATATTCTTGTTTGAAGATCTGCACCCTCCAGTTCATAAATAATGACACTCCAAGAGCTGATGTAATCCCAAATCACACAGATATAAAAAAACAACCCAATTTACGCTTCATTCTATAATTATTTAATAAGAGGTGCTAGTCCTAACTGCTTCGAGCTATCCCTTTTCCTCCCATCAACTTCACTTTATAAATGTTTCTTGGCATAGAAGTGGAGCATTAAAAAAAACACGCTCTTTATTTGATTGCACTGTTAATCTAAGATTCTTTCCTAGTAAATAGTATCTCCTATTTTCAACACAATTTCAGATTAGCCTCTTTTAATGAGATTTGTATCTATCTATTTATCAATGCCTGGCTCTTCCTCTTCCCATTATATTTTTAATTAAATATGAATTGGTCACAGTAAAAAATGAAATTTCAATGTTGATTTTGTCTTCAAGAGAAGTGTTTAAATCAGGTAATATAAACAGAAGGGTTTAATTGGATAAAAATTGTAATCTCACTTCTGTCTTCATTTCTAATTATTGCTTTCTGTCCTTGATAAAGTTCTTGGATTTCCTTCTGAGGTTAGTGTACAGAATACAGAATATTAAGGCACCCTCAACAACCATAGTCAGGATTCTCAGAAAAAAAATGAACTAGAACTGTATGAGGAAAGGCAAGATATAAAGGCTTAATGTTTTAAATAAATCAGAATTAATGAATACATTGATAATTGCTAAAACCTTGTAAGATTATCAAATCATGTGAGCTTTTTATGTTTACATTTAAAATCATGTTAGCCACATGACCACAAAATTGTCATCAGACAGCACTGGCTCTTCAGCTTAGAAATGGAAGATGATTACCACTCCCTAGAATCGGGAACGACTAGCACATATGTGCAAGGAGAACCTTTATATATAATAAAAGCTGAGCTTTTGAGAAATGCTAATGGTGAGATTGTCCAAAAATTCAGGAATCTTGTAAGACTAAATTTTTTTTCCAAAAACACACTTTTTTTTTTACTTTGTACTTCTATCTAGTGTCCTGTCTGAAGGCCATAGAGACCATTGCCTGTAATATGATGATGTCACTGACTGAAATTTTTGAGTAAATTTGAGAGTACAAAGGGCAATATTGATATCTTAAATATTACAGAGGCTTAAGATATTTTGCTCCCTCTCTATCAGAAAAATCATCTTGATGGTTTGGAAGCATTATGTTTGAAGGAAGCTATATTATGAATCTAATATTTAAAGCACTCATTGCAGCAGTCAATCCCCTACTTTGTCCAAAAAATGTTTATAAGTGAAAGAGAGATTGAATCCATGAACTCCACCCACTTGACAGGGTTTTGGGGATTTTAAATAAGGTGCTGGGACTGTGTTATTTTTTTTTTTGTAAACATACCTGTGCATCCTTGCACAATCTCATTGAATCAGGAACCAGTTGTATTTTCTCTGTCACTTTTTTTTTTTTTTGCTTTTTCCCCTTTACACCCAACTCTGACACATTTCATTTAAGCATCTGGCTTTTGGCAAGTCTGTAGAGTGAAAAAAATTACACATTCCAGTAAACAGGTGGTTTGTATTATAAAATTAAAGAATATTAAGTTTCACATTTGTTCTGTTTAGACTATCTTTGGGTGGCGATCCAGAAAATTCAACTTCTGTGTGACATCCCCAAGACTAGAACACAACATTTTGGCATATTACATCAAAAATTGCATGTTGTGCAACAAAAGCCAAAGAAATGGCTTATCTAAGTTGGTCACAATTTAGCAGACATAATATATAAATATCTATTGTGTCATTTTCAATGAAACAGTCTTAGCTAATGGGAGAAGAGACTGAATGGCTACAGTACAGGTTACTTGAACACAAACTGGAGCTCTAATATGAAAAAAAATGCTTAATTTTTTTTGTTTTTTTTAAAAGGTGACAGCTTTTTCACATTATTTAAAATTTAAATGTATTTCAAAGGGAATGTTACTGAACTTTTAGAACATAGTATAAATTAACATCTAGAGGAAAACACCCATGTATTTTTAGAAAGAATAGGAATTCATAATAGCTGCCTCATTATTATCCAACTTTAATTTATAGTAAAAGGATATCAAATGACAAGAAGGCATACCTCTTATTAATAATACAGAATTTAAGCAGACCCTACCATAGCACAGGAATAATGCTAGGAAGAAGAAGACATAATTTAATTCCAACTGAAATTAATAAGTAACCTGGTTTGACAGTACACAGTCTACAGATGTCAGACTTTGATCTATCTCTGTCCTTTATTGTATGTGTCACAAACTAATACAAATATGCCCATGTAATATATCAATACTAGCAATATTATAGGTCTCAGGCATCAGTACTGAAACACAAAGCTGAGCTATTTTTTTTTCCTAAGAAGCAGGGGAAACAATATGGAATAAAGTAATTTTCCCCACCCACAAACTTCAGCACAAATGAAGCAATGTGAACTGTCCTTTTGTGCAAACATTTAAAAAAATAAATAAATAAATTAAGGATGAGGGGACTTTCTGCAAGGTGATATATCCAAAGTGCAAGAGGTGAACAGCAACTCTTCTCAATTGTCAAATGTACCTAGAAACCAATTTCAGTTCAGTGACATTTGGGCTTGGGACTTATCAGAGCACTTCTGTCATGAACTCTGGAAGTCTGATACCTGGATGGGGGCTTATGTTAAAATTTAGTGTAATCTGAAGCAAAAGAAAATAAATAGAAAAATAAAGCCATGATAAAGGCATTTCATCACTGGAAACTAGATCTGTCAGTCACAAAACTCTGCCTATGCCTCTATCCATGGATCTGACTGAACTATTATTTTTTGATGTAGGTTTGGATGAGTTTGTGGACAGTCAAATTATGAGGTTAAAATATGTTTTTAGACTCTTCTACTCTCTGAATCAGATTGTTTGCTCTTAGACGTGGAGGAAGTTTTGAATATGTCTGAAGTGGCAGATAGTACCTTTTTAAAAATTAATTTGAAAGAGTTGCCCTCTTGTGTTGGTCAGCTGGTAGAAATGATAGCATTAGGATAGTCTGCTTAAGGAAGTATTCTGGGAGCAAGAAATTATATAATATGATATACAATAATACTGGTATCACTGGATGTAGAATTATGTTTTTAGCTTATCCCACCAGAAAATATATCCTATAATAAAATATTGTTCTAATCTTTTTAGAAATATTATTAAAATATAAGATGAAAATTGTAAATATATAATGCTGTATTAATGCTTGCAAAAATGTGCACAAAATAAACCATATTGATAGAACCCTATTATAATTTTATATACAATAATTTATACAGGCAAAATAGCCACATTAATAAATCCCTGTTATACACAATCATTTATTCAAAACCTGGTACTTGGAGACACATGTTTTACAGTGTAAAAAAAGAGGAAGAAAACAGCATTTGTAGTTTATTACCACCCAACAAATACTTCGTCAGAATCATAAAGACAAATTGCAAGATACAACCTCATCATATATAATTTGTGTATGAATTGTGTGTTCTTATATTATGCATAAACAATTTTTGAACACATGTATGTAGATGAGTCTAAATAAAATCTGTATGGTTTGCAAAATGTTCCTATATTTTTATGTTCTCACAATTTTCTGCAAAAAAGAAAGAAAGAAAAATGGAAGGAAGGAAGGAAGGAAATGATGTGTAACTGTTCCTAACACCCTTCTGTAGAGTTTAAACATTTTTTTCAAGTTTTATATTCTTGTGCTAGCCATATCTTTCTCAAATATGCATTTCCTTGTATATATTTGTGAACGTGTCCAAACAGAGTGTGATGGACAGTGCCGAGCTCTATTTATGGCCATGTATTTTTGTCATTTTTACAGACTGCACCATTTCCCTTTCACCAAAGTTCATATTGAATTTAATTTATATTCCCAATCTATTCCCTGACAATGGCACTCAGGCTTTATGGACAGTGGTATCAATTTGCGTTTAGTAGGGCTGAATACTTTACAAAAGTGATTTGTAATGCTTCAGGTCTCATGCAAAAATAGCATTTCTTTGCTATCTTGTTTCAGGTTTCCCTATAAGTATGTGGGAAAAAGTGATATCCTTTAAGGAATTCATCATCAAAGTTAGGGTGACTCTTGAAGCAATAGGAATCTAAAAATATCATGTTCCCTTAAATGAATAGTAGATGAGAAGTGTTTGTTTGCATTCAGGTCAGGTCCAAGGCACTTCTAAACCATTTTTATTGCGTGCACAGCCCTACATTTATTATGCTAGACGTAGATAGTCCAGAAATATTCTTTATGTATGACTCTATCTGAAGGATATCGTTCCTTCTTAATGCTTCATAAAGAAACAATCTGATGTCCTTTCATGTTCTGTCATTTGCAGGAAACCAAAATAAATTGTGTCCGGCTAGCCACCAAAGGTATGTTCAAGATCTCTTTCTCCTCTCTTTAAATTATGGAAACAAATTCCTCCAATGATCTAATGTACAAGTACCAAATGATCCTGGATGTTTTTTTTTCTTTTATTACCAGAGAATAATAAGGCTATTTTTTTCTAAAAATATATATAGTTACTGTCATTTACACAATGCCATAAAGTGGTATATCCATATGTTGATATGGATATGTTAAACCAGAAAAGCCACTGTTGTTGTCTACTTCGTTTCAAATAATAATTATGCTTTTAAGCATATCATGCTCTAAGCAGATACTTTTGATGATATGGAAGTGATAATCAAACTGGTAAACAGATTTCAAAATAGAGCGCATGCCTTGATTTCCAATGAGAGTGTTTTCACAATATCTAAAGTTCAGTCTTGGTTTGCACAAGTTCTGCTGGTGCGCCTCCAGGGACCTTGACAAGAATGACTTAAAATTAACGGTAATTTAAGATGAGAAATGAAACCATTGGCCACATACTAGTGTCTAGCTTAATCTAAACAGAATAGTGGTGCTTTGAAAAGATACATTTGACACCCTTCAATCTAAATGACAGAGATGTGATTCCTTTGGAAAGGCATTAATCAAGCAGGTAGCTTTGCCAGCAAAGATGTCAATAGAACAATTTGTTTGTAACAAAAACTAAAAGCAGAGAATTCCTGTCTGCCAAATTATTTTCCTCAGTACAAATGTCCTTGAACATTTGCAATTGCAGAAATGGGAAAAATGTGCATATTTTAAGACTGTATTATAATCGGTTTAATATAGATAAGTCCACCCTCAAAATTTGATTTTGGTACTAAGCTGAATAATATAATTATTATTTTTCAATTTATGTCAATGCTATTTTCTCACATTTTATTTTCCCTGTAACATCTATTCTTGTAATTTTATGTGAAATCTAATGATCACTGTCAAGATATAAAAATCACTATGAACACAGTATTTAAATATTTGGAGAAACCTCTTCTTACTGCACAAGAATTAAGGAGTAAGAATAAGACAAGTATCTATCTATACATTTAGTGATTTGAAACAATGGTCCTGAAATAACAAAACTGTTATCAATGGAGTCATGAATATCTTCATCGGTCTCTTATTTTAGAGGAAATAACTAGAGCATTTTAAGCCAGTAAAGAAGTTCATCATAACATTTAAACTTCATTTATAGGTTAGCCTTTTGCTCCACAATATATTTTTCACATTGACAATAAAGTTTATCAGCTTTTCTTCATTAACCATAATTATAACATCAAGGAGTTGGTTTGGCAACCCCAAATCCATTCTGTTTTCATGATCCTAACTTTGTCTTGTCTTTACACTATGATTTACACAGATTTATCCTTCTATTTTCCATATATCACAGAATACTAACTAGCCACAAAATGAAAAAAGTCAGAACAATTCATCATTATACTGACAGCTGTTTCCATCAGCAAAGGTTATCTTATACTAAAAGTGACAATTATGAAATGCTTCCATGATACAAACTAAGGAATAATACATTTGTTTAGTTCCAGCTTAAAATAGTAGAATTTGTAAAATCAGGTTTGTGATTTAACATTATATATGAACCCAGCCCTTATAACCCATTCACCTGCCTTGGTTAAATCAAAGCATTGATAAGGCCTATGATAATCTCAGCGTTTAGTCACTGGATCACATCCAAATATAATATTCCTTTGTATTATATCTCGTTCTTAAAAAAGAAGGAAATTGGTAAAAAGTCTTGAAACATTAATGCAGAAATATGTCTGAAAATCATACAGCAATGCAAGGAAGTTTTTTTCTGAAACTATCATGAAATTAAACAATCACATTAAAATAACATCAAAAACCCTTTAAAAAAGTGACTCATATTAAATTGGAGCCAGAGGGGAAAAATCTTAGTTCTTCAGGCTTACCATTCAAAGACCTTCCCCACTAATTTACCCCAAAATGAACAGAAGTAAAAGAAGGAAGATATTTTCAGGGTGATATAATTTTTAGCATTTTTCACAGTTTCTTTCCTGAACTTTGGAAAAAAAAGTCTACATCCCTATTTAAAAAAGGAAAAGAAAACCAAAGAATGGGATTTCAGAGTTTGGAATGGATGTCCTGAACAACATTGAATTTGTAAATGATAAGGCTTGTGCTAGCTTGTATAATGGGAATAATTTATTAAAACTTGCTTCCATTTTGCTAAGGAAAAGTAAGGAGCAAAAAATACTTAGCAGGTTTTGAAATGTGGCTAAACCAATGATGATTGGCAAATAGTTTCCTACTAGCAGGTGATTTCCAGTGTGATGCAATCATGTATCCATATATCCATAACCTTTGGAATATTTGTAGACATGTACACAATGGTGAAATTCAGTATTTTTATCCTGTCTATCAATTTAATTTATAAGTTTTCAAATAGAAAAAGTATTTTAATATTATTTATTTCACAGAATAAAATAAAATATCCTAAAGAAAATGGAAAGTCAAAGACAAGAAAAGATAAACATCCTGTAGATAACCAAGAATTTTAGGGGAAAAAATAGAAAACCTAAAGATGACCTAGTTCTAGGCAAAAATGAGTGCTAAGACCAACTCATAAATATGATAAAGCTGTATATACGTTTATTATTCATATATTATTTTAGGAGGTTATAGTTTAGTGAAGTTTGAGAACCCTAAAACTTCAGTTAATTTCTCAATTGTTTAATGATTCATGCCAAGAAATTAGGATTCTCTATTTTCTCTTTAATGCCTGGAAGTAGACTTATAATTATTATTTTTTTCCAAACTAGCATACTTTCCCTTTGGTTTCTCTGTTATTTTGTAGAAAAAAAATCTTCTTTTAAAAGGAAATTGTTTTTAGTAATGGAGTGTGAAAGATATAATGTAGGTATAACAACAAAAAATCTGTACAGTTAGGCATCTATCAAAATAATTTGAAAGGATATTTCATTTATTCATTTTATCTTCAAATAGTTTTATAGTAGAAACACCTAAGCATTTGAAGTATATGGCAAATTAGTATATATGTTTGTGATCTATTAATTGTGATCTGAAAAAGAAGGTATTCCAGCAAGAACACTAGTGTGTAATAAGAAAAAAAAGTAAAAGTGAGAAAATTGCTAAAGACAAATTTGAGCCGTGCATACATCAAAGTCATCAATACCTGGTCATATGTATGAAACAAAATAGTGCTGGAATTATTAACTGGACAAAAGTTGAACTGGACAACTTGGACCAAAAGAAACTGATGACTATGTACTATGCATTCTATTCCTTTAATAATATTGATAGATTGTATCTGCCCTACAAAAATGGAGGCAGCAGTTTCAGTTCAAACAAACTATTGAAGAAGAAAAGCATGCATCAGTGTGTTATGTAAATGACAATCAAGAACACATACTGATTCAAGCTAAAAATTTAAACTTACTGAAGATACAAGAAACAAAACATGAATGTTGAAATAATTTAATAAAAACACAAATAGAATTTTGGCAAGGAAAAGATTTGCAATTTCTGCAAAAGATCAAGGAGAAAGTGGATAAAGATAAAACTGGCAATGGCTTACAGCTGAAATATTTGCAAAAAAAAAAGTTAACAAAAACTGAAGGCTTGATTTTGGCTACTCAAGAGCAAGGCATTTGAACTAATGCAATCAAGCCATAATTGAAATATCATCAAATTATTTCAAAGTGCACATTGTGCCAGTGGTGAAATGCATTTTTTTTTACTAATGGTTCTGTGGCTACGGCCACAGGATTAAACATCATCAAGCACAGAATTAAACTTCACCAAAGTTACAATGTAATAAGGGGAGAGGCAGTTTCTGTAAGCAAGGCATTAAAGATTAGGCTAGAAACAACTGCCTTATTTACAGGATTAACTCTGTAAAATTAATCTTTACAGGATTAACCCTGCAAAGTGGAAAAACAAAACAATACGAGATTTCTTCTAATAACTGGTTCTATAGAACCGGTGTGAACCAGCTGAATTTCACCTCTGAGCAAAAGAGATATTACATCAAATGCTGAGATTTTTTCAAGAAGATCACATAAACATATTATAAAGAACAATATAACAGGTTCACTGAAATTATTCATTGGAACAGTGAACAGAAAATTATCATGTATGCGTAAGAAAAAATTGATGTGAAGAGTTGAAAAAAAGTAGTTGCCAATATTGTGTGATTTCTGAATACAAATTGACAAAGTCTTGGTTTAAAATACACCAAACAAGAAAATATAGATAAAAATGTGACAATACCAGGGCATAGTAGAATAGAAGACAAAAAAAAAAATGGATAAGATTACAAAGTATCAAGATCTGAAAATCAAAATTGAAAGATTATAACTCAAATCAGCCACTGGGTTTACTGCCACACCAAAAAATCAGAACTTAAAAAATTTGTGCATTGACAAAATTTGCACTTGTCAATTACAAAAGGCCACATTGATTGGATTCACACATATTACTACACTGATATATTATGGCATTTTAGGTTCTTGGAAAGAATCTGGTGCATATGAAGACCAACACCAGTTTAAGAAGTGGTAGCTGTGATTTCACATTGCTTTGTATATAACAATAATGAGTGTTAATCTGTTAGAGCTTCTCTGTATTCAGATATATTTTAAAGGACAACCTTAAAAATACATAGAGGAAATGTAATGTTTGATCATATGTTGATGATACCTGTGCTGAGCAGTATATCTAACACTTCCCAATCAGCTTTAAGGTTTGGTTTGAGCATCTTCTTTCCCGTTAGAGGTAAACAGCTTCTATACTTCTACCTGATGCTTCCATTGAATACTACTCAGAAACTACAGCTAGTCAATGCCACCTCATTAGCAGTTATGGTCATACCTCGGTCCTCCCATACAATACTTCTGATAAGCAATCTGAAGGGGCTACCACAGAACTTCCCTGTGCATTTCAAGATGTTTGCTACTATCTATAATAGCCATGTTATAGGGTCAGACTATTTAAAGGATCATCTTTTCGCCATCATTTCTGCTTTTCCTATGAAACCTGATCAAGTAGATACATTTTATGTCCCATCCTTTAATCAATGTTATCTAATAGGACCTAGGGAATATGCTTTCTTTGTTTTAGTGTCTGCCTTTTGGAGTAGCATCACCCCAGTGATTTGGACTGCCCCAATTATGCAAGGTTTCAGATTATCTCTAAAAAGCTGACCTCCATATAAACTACAACCATTTTTATGCAGGTTCCTCGTTTATGTGGAAGTCAGTGAACTGTACATGTGAAGACTTTCAACCTATCTTTAATAATGCTAAACATGTAACAGAAATATCCAGTTATATCTGGAGTTTGCTTGGAGTAAAATACTTGAATAGAAATTATGACAGTGCCTGAGCTGCAGTCTATGATGACCCGGGACAAGGCACAAAGGTCACACAGCCAGCTGAGTGTTCAAACTCCCTTTTAATACTCCAAATTTTTGGCAAGTCCCAGAGCAAAGCACGCATGCACATACACACACATGGTAGCCTCTGGCTGCACCCAGTCCAGCAAAACAAGGGAACAGGGAAATGGGTTAAAGAATAAGGAACAAACAATGAATCCTTTAAACAAAGACCAAACAATGAGTCCACAAAGTAGGGAACAAGGTACTGAGTCCACAAAGTCAGGAAGAAGCAAACAATCCTGCAAACTCCAAATGCATGTACTGGCACATCAAACTCTACCAATTCAGCATTTGTTTCTGACAAACATCCCTTATTTTAGTGGCTCCTTAAATCTCAGTTCCCAGGTGTGCTTTGTGAAGAGGGGCACACTAGTTTTCATGTCAGCCTGCACTGTTCCTATTTTCTCTCTGCTCTTCATGCCTGGGGATCAGAAGGGGGTCATCCTTGCTCATCACCTGAGCTCCATCACACCTCATTTCCACTGCTTCCCCTCTCTTGGTCATCCTGCCCCCATTCCTCCCTGCTAACATGCTGTACAATCCTGAGGGACCCTGGGCTGCCTTGGCCTATTCCCCACATTCCTCCAATGAAGCCACCCCATCAATCTTCATTGGCTCCAGCTCTGGCTCATACTCCTCTGCAGATTCAGGCTCTCATCAGGGCATGACACAGTCAGAAGAGGGACAGTTTTTGGAAGTTTGACACTGGGCTGCAAGTACTTACAGAGAGGCCATAACTTCAAATGGTTATTAAGTAACTGATTATAAATTGATGACTAACTTTACCTTTAACTATCATAAATACATGCTGATTGCTATATGCTCAAATTTTGATCACATGACCATGTGGATGCTGTGCTGGTCATAATGAGCAATGAGATATTTTCTCTCAGCCCAACTTACCTCACAGGATAGTTGTTTTGGGGAAAATAGGAGGAGGAAGGTATGTTGGTTATGTTTGCCGCCTTGAGTTAGTTATAAAAATAATAAAGGTGGGATGCAAATAAATAAACAAAATAAGTGTGCGAACCAGCCATAGGTCCTTTTATCAGCATCATGGTAACTTTGGCTGCTAAACAAATGGTTATAAGTCAAGGACTACTTGTGCTTTTTGCACCTTCTGCTCTCTTCTGAGGTAGTGAAAGACTAGTAACTTCTTCCCATTTACAATGCTTAACCAAAAAACGCTTCTCCAAAGGTCTATCTATTATTTCTTTTTGCCCATCTTCTACCATTCCTGAATAAACTGGGAAAGTATCTGCTCTTACTGTGAAGTCTTGTAGTCTTCAGGTTTGGGATGGCATTTCCAATTTTAACCAACATTAATTACCACTGCTTCCAAAATGACATATTAGAAGCTGGTGTAAAATGTCAAGACATAATATGTTGCTCTTAGTGACAAGAGTAGCTACATAAAAAAGATAATTGCTAAAGAATGTAGAAACCAATTCAAAATTAATTCTTTTTCATTTCAAGAATTTGGGTGAAATAAAAGATGAAATTTAATTTCTAACATGAAATTAAATAAGGTAGGCTGGGCTGAAGCATTTTCAAATGGGGAGAAAGAAAAGTGATATTTAATATCAGCATCTGGAAGGTAGCTTCTTACCTTATAAATTTCCATTATGTCAATGTAGTATCCTTCCATGGTAATCAAATAATCTGCAGGCAAGATGAATTCATTCTGAAAACAAAAAACAAAAAGGATGCATGCAGGTTTCCCATTGTACGATGCAATCCCTGTTTAATTTAGGAGGAAACTGGCTAACAGGACTTTCTGTCATTTCTGTGTTTCTGGAACTTTAAAAGTAATGAAAAAAAAACAAATATTGATAAATAATTTGTTTTTCCATAATCATTTGGAAATCAACTCATGACTGCTTATCCCACTATTCACACAATTAAAAAATGAGGGATGGATATTTTGGTCAGTCCTTGAATAAAACAAGAACTATCTTCTGAAGCAGTTCAAAGTTTAGTGACCACAACTGAGACTAGCAACTCTGTTGTTAAGGGAAGGAGTTGTCAGTCAAGCCACAACTGTGTTTATTTCAGCTTTCCTTTGCTTTACAGACCTTTACGTGAATTGGTTCTAAGTGTGATGAATTTTACATCAACATCATAATTTCAAACAATCACTAAATGAGGCAATTTCCAAACAATGACAACCTGTACCCTTTATGTGTACATGTGTACTTATAAATTTAACAAAAATGCCAATAATTTTCTTCTCAGTTAAATCAAGTGAAACAAAAAGTATATGCCTCTGATATTTATATGCAGGAGATCCTGTTTGATTCCAAATAGTGAATTTCCTGAATTTATTATAATGTTCAGAATATTACAAACACACATATAGACAATACAATTGATCTATTCATTTGCACTACCGCACCAGCCTACATATCCCTCAAATGAATATAAAACTGCTATCTCCCTTTTTTCCTTTATTATTAGTTTAGTACAATCTGTTTTGTGCCTTTAGTCTTTTTCATTCTTGAACGTGTATCCATGTCAAATTAGTTTTGTTTAAATGAGAAAGAGGTGGGACTTTATCCAGGATTTTTTAAAAGAATAAAACAGTGAACATGTTTGTCAACCTTAATGTGCATCATTAGCAAAACAAGCATTCCTTTCAAATAAGATAATAATTAAGCCTCAATTTATTTGTTCTCTGCCACAAAATTTTAATTGTTAAAAAAAATCTGCTGTTGCATGCTTAGTTTCTTTAATGACATACTGTAAATTTTATATTCTTTAATCTGGTGGGAGTTTTTTTTCTTGTAAACTGTTTTTTTTTTCTCTCGTCCTCGGACAATAACTGTTAGCATTAACACTTTATTTGTGAAAATTGCATTAGTTTGTGAACGGTATGCAACTGATTCATGTAATGCAGAATATGTTTCATTAATTATAATTGAAACACAGGCAGAGAACTCACAAATGGTTCTTTATCTCATACATATATGTGTATATTAAAATTTTGAGTGCAAATTTTCAGAATTAAAATGCAATTTTCTGAAGTCGCACATTTTTTATTTTTATTTCCTTTTTTCTTTTCTCTTTCATGCATGCTGCCTGGAAACTGTTTTTCTTGTTCTTAGCAGTAATAGGTAGGCAACAGGTCACCACCCGAGACCCACCCAGCCTCATGAGCACAGGTGATTATCAGTACAGGAAAGGAACTGTCATAAAAATGCAAACATTTTGACAGTTACTGGATTGTTATGTCATATATTGTCTGCATGTTGAAACATGTAAGCTCTCATTTATCATTCTGATTTGTTTAATAGCATATTTCTTAATAATTTTACACTCTGCAGTTTGTGTAAGTGCAGTTTGAATATCTGCAGATAGCAGTTAAACAATACCTTCATACAGAATGACACTCCATTGCCAAACTAACCTTAAAGTTTCAGATTTAATACTGGGAGGTAGTGATCTTCAGATTGTTTATCTCAATATTTTCCTAATAAACAAAACAAGTTGGTAGCAGTACTTCTTTTTTAAAAAAATGAGAATCCAAAAAGGATATAGGGAAAAAAATCAAGTCAGAAATAAAGAAATAGAACAGTATTAAATATATTTTGAGATGGGTTAACATGAGTGTAACATGGAACTATTATATTCATCAGAAAACAGAAAACAAGCAGTCTAATTTTATTTTATGTACACTGCATATTTAATTTGGCTCCTTCATGAATTTGTCAAAATCTCATCTAATCCATGCCACAAAATGGAAGCCAAGGAAGTCTAAAATTTTATGTATAATTTTATATTTATTTATAAGTGTATAGCAAAGATGAGCTTTGTTCCATTAAAAAAATGGACTTAGCTTATCTTTAAAATGGTTTCAAGCATCAATATCTTTTTGATGTCTAGTTAATGAAAGCAAGCAAGCAAGCAAGTTATGTTAGCATTGTTTTATTCCAAATAGAAGAATGTGGAAGATCTGTATTATATTCCCATTTCTCACATGTTCAAGAATGCACATTCTTTTTGCTTTGTACAAGGTTCTTTGACTCCCCTTATAATACATTCATTTCTCTTTCTGAATAAGGAATACATGCAGTTGCATAACACAAATTCAAGAAAGGTTGTAATATATTTGCCATTTATTCATATTAAGGAGAATAGTTTAGTTGGTAGATTTGAAAATCATGGAAAATGTCTCTATCACATTCTTCCAGTATGTTGAACTTTTGAGGAATTGAACAAACAATGAACTACAGTAGATCCACTGAATTCCAGGGACAGGCTATTAAAACAATGGATACTAATCCAATGAAAATATGGGCAAAATGTATCTTTCGGGTTTCTCTCAATATTCAATGTAACATGATTAGGATTATGGTACTTGTAATAATATCAGAATATTATCTGTAGTTGTACAAAATATGAGGGCTAGTTTGGTATAATAGTTATGGTACCACACTACAAAATTGTAAATCATGATTTTTAGTCCAGCCTTAAGCACAAAGTCAGTTGGTTGACTTTGGGTCAGTCATGTCTTCTCAGCTGTAGGAAGAAGACAAAAGCAAATCACTTTCAAAAGTCAAGAAAATCACAGGCAGTTTGTAGAAGTAAAGTCTGACATGGAGACAACATACCTGCATTTTTTGGCATATAAGATGCACCTAAATATAAGACATGCCTAGATTTAGAAGAGGAAAACAAACAAACAAAAAGTTTTTGGCCTCCATGGGCCCAATTTTCATACCTTTTTTCAACCTGTTTTTTGAGGCTTTTGGGGCCCATTTTGAGGCAGGTTTTTTTTTTTTTTTTGCCTATTTTGGAGGCTTTTTCCAGCCTATTTTTTTTTTCAAAGAAAGCCCCAAAAATGGGCTGAAAAAAAAAAGGCGGGAAAAAGGCCCCAAAATGGGGTATGCGGAGGCCAAAAAACAGCCTGCAGGTGGGTGGAGCTTCAGCAGCATTTGCTGTATAAGATGCACAGACATTTTCACCCACTTTTTTTGGAGGGGAAAGTGCATCTTATGTTCCAAAAAATACAGTAACTGAAATAGGAACATGAACAGAAAACAGTAATTTTCCCCCTGGAAGAACTTAGTGTTTGAGGACAATTACTAAATAGCAGTCCAGATTTGGGTTTGGAAAGCAATATGGTACTATACTATTCGTCATCAGGCAGATTTTTAATGTTTCTTCTTGCTATGCTCCTACAAGCATTTGTTGTAAAATAGAAAAAAAATCCAGTAAAATAGGATGTCCATGAATCTCTTTGAGTGCACATTGAAGTAAAGCTGCAACAGACATCAGCACAACTTGTAATTTGCTAATGGCAATATGTATAGGAAATAATAGCCTCTAGAACGAAAAGAAAGACAGATTTACCCACTCAATATATGAATAGCTCTATAATATCAAAAGTCTGTTCTTTTAAATAATATTTAATTTACTAGGATTCATTCTTTGTATTATTAAAGCAGTTATATTGTTTGTAAAATATTTACTTTCATCTAGGTCAAATTTATTATTTGTTATTTGTCTTTTCATGGACTTGGACATTATTCATTTGACAAGTTCTTTCTTTGTTCTATTTTCACACAATTTTGGTGATTTTCTTCCTAGATTGATGAATATTGTCTGTGCATAATCACTCCAAAATATATACCAAAATGTAGGTTTATTTCATACCATGATCAAATTGTGGAAACAACAATAGTTATATTCAGATTCATGTCTATTCCATGCCCATCTTTTTGTTTTGCAAGTAAGAAAGCAATCCAATTTAAATTTATTAAACTAACAACATGGTTAAGGGGAACTCCTCAATGATAGATCTGTGTTTCTATCTCACAATAGCAAATAAACCTGTGTAGTAAATTTTTTTAATCTTTGACTAAAGATTATTCTTTTTAGAAAGTTATCTGTCCACTTAACATGGTTTAAGGTGCAGGTAGTATTTCATTCCACTGTACATGTACAAATTCCATCTCTGCTTTGAATGTGTATTAGATATTTTTATTCAGGATATGTAAAATAAACATTTCCCACCTGAATTGGTAAGAGTGGCAATGTGTTTCTGTACAAATAAAATGTTATAGAGAGAAGACCTTTCCTTCTGACTCCAGGAATTATGATATTTTTATCCAGATGGACTAAATTATCTCCAATAATTTACCATAAAAGAAAAGTATGTGTCATTATATCATGAAATTGTAGAGATTTCTACTGTTAAATTGTTCTTCATATTAAACAATTGCCTAAGAGTTAAGTAGAATTTGATTGGTTGCAATTTAAATCCATTTTCCCATGATTTGATTTTAGAAATGTTGAAAAATAGGTCAGATCGTGACCAACCATATTTGAAAAATGTCATTGCATCAAGGCTAGGCATATTCAATTTGTTTAATCTCACAATAAAATGTTGATCAAGGTGGCAAGTCTGACAAATACCAGATGGAGAAGAATAATTATTTCCCATGAAACTATAATACTATTACTGCAATTTAGCAACATACCTAGACTTATACACTGCTTCACAGTGCTTTATAGCCCTAAGTGATTTACAGAGTCAGCATATTGACCCCAACAATCTCAGTCCTCATTTTACTGACCTCAGAAAGATTGAAGTTTGAATCAACCTTGAGCTGAACAGGCACTATAACTACTGCATTCTAACCCCTGCACCACTGCCTTTTGCAGTTAACCATTATTAAAGTATTTTTTTTTTCACAAGTATTATTAACAAGCCAAGAATCCTTCATGAATGTGTTCCAAGATAATGTTGCAAGATCCAGTATTGGTCAGTCACTGGGACCAGAGGTTTGGGCTTGGACTTGGATTTGAGAGGAAACAACAGCCAATCACTGATCATTATCACACCGATCAACCAATAGGAAGGCACCACATAAATAGGACTCATACAATATCCCATAACACATATTCCAGTAGAGAAAAATTCCCTGACAACAGGCTCCAGCATGAGTCCAAAAGCTCAGAAGAGTAAACTTCTTGTACTGGTGACTGACCCAGATTGGATCTTGCAAGAATCCTTCCTTTTATACCTGTGAATCTGATATCTTTTCCTTAAGGGAAAAATATCATCTGTATTAATTTATTATTTTTCAATCAATTTCATAAACTCATTGAAATCATTTTAACATAATTTTTATTTTTAGCATATTAGTTGTCCCTCCCATTTTTTGTCAACTGTAAATTTATGAAGCATTGAGAATTGGTTACAATTGTTTGTAAATATAGATATTTAGAAATAAAGATAAGGCTTGAGACTTGCACTTTTCTTTGTAACATGCAGTCCATGCAGATGTTGTTTAATTAAAAGCATGTTTTGAATAGGGGAAAACTCACACGGGAAAGTGGTAGTCAGCAAGGGAAGTATCTATGGCACATTAAATTGGTGATTACAGAAATAGAAACATGTATGTAAGGAACCCAAATTGATGAGAGTCATGCACTAAATTAGCAGCAGAGAAAATATGTATGGCCAGGTATATAATTTTTAGAAAATATAACTTGAAGCATTAATTGTTTTGGTCTTGAAGTCTAAGGAAGTCTAAGAAATTGAAAGTTTAAGAATCTTGTGCCAATTTTCTCACCATGTAACTGTTCCTGAAAAAATCTGGGATGGTAAATGTTAACGAAAAAAGCAATAATGTGATACAAAGTCCTCTACAATTAAATTTATTGAACAGGAAAACAATTAGATTACCAAAATCTTGACAACTGGATGCTCTCACTTTAGTTTATCAGCTTTCAGTTTATCTCTAAATCCATTAGAGTACGCATTTCTAATTGTCTTCATTAAAACTGTCTGATGAATAGAGGAGGTGGCTAACCATTTTCCTGATTCAATTCAATCCTTTAACATCAATACACATGTGTGGAACAAAATTGAATAATAATAATAAAAACTGATAATAGAGGGCCTACACATATAAGCTAGTATTTTTTTGCAAACTATTATTCATTTTATTGGGTTCTGAGAAATTATTTTATTGGGTTCTGCTGAAAAGATTAGTTCCCTCAGAATCAATTACCATAACCCCTAGTTTTTAAATAATGAAACGGCTTACAATTGAATACACATTCACACACATCACATACCCACACATATGCACTCACATGCTACACTCTTTGCATTTTATTAAATTGCTTTCTCCATGAAAAAGCTTCTTTGTACAAAAAGCTATAACTATCTTCTCAAAAAAGTTAAGTTAAAATAGACTATCAGAGTAGGAAGGGATCTTGGAGTCTTCTAGTCCAACCCCCTGGTCAGGCAGGAAGCCTTTCAGACAAATGGTTGTCCAATCTTTCTTAAAACTTCCAGTGTTGGAGCACGTACATCTTCTGGAAGGAAGTTGTTCCACTGATTAATTATTTTGTCAGGAAATTTCTCCTTAGTTCTAGGTTGCTTCTCTCCTTGATTAGTTTCCATCCATTGCTTCTTGTTCTGCCCTCAGGTGCTTTGGAGAATAGCTTGACTCCCAGCTAAAGTCCTACAAAATTCATTTCACATTTTTATAGCTTAAATTCTCAGCATAATGCTATTGAAGTGCATAGTGCCCTGAAAAGACAAAGAGAGAGATGAAGAAAGAAAGAGGTTGGAAACTCCAGAGAGCTGGTAAAGCCAGCATCTTGATAAAACATGAAGAAAATGTTTTATATGAATCATTTCTTAGCTTTGTATGTTAGATTAATGTGTTTTGAGGATATCAGTTATAAAATAGGTTTATCTTAACTCCCCCCCCCCTTCTCTAGACATAGCTTTCTGGAGTGATACTATTAGTGACATGAGGAAAGGGGCATTTTTTGCTAGATTTCAGAAAAGATTTCATGTTATAACGAAGCATTATACTATACATCAAGACTGTGTAATACTTTTATTTTGTAGGGGGGAGAGGTACCTGGAAGTTTGCCTTTTCTCCATATTTTTCTGCAGCTAGATAAAGTTTTTTTTGAATTTGTAAAAAAGTGGAGTTGTGGTAAGCCATTGCTGACAGTGACTTCATGATCATCTCTGCATGCTCTGAAATACCTTTTTCTGTTTACCTCTTTACTTTTAGTGGTGCACAGGTAGGGGCGTTCAGAGCCAAAGGGAAAAAATAGAAACCCAATGACATGAGTCAGTTAGACATGTAGCTTTTTAAAAAATGGAAAATCTATGATAAAATTGTTCCAATACAAACAGTTTTAAAAGTCTACCTTCTGTTGACACCATGATGCAGGTTTTTATATGGAATTTCATAAATGCTATAGACAAACACAATATTTTTTTTCAATGTCAAATGTTGTAGCTGTTGATATATTATGACATCTGACATGATGAACATCTTCAGATGACTGAAGAGCTAGGATAATTTATGTATAACTTCTTAGTTAATTTATCTGTGGCAGTAGCTACTGGAGACTTTAGATAATAGAAAATTAATTTTATAAATTATTGGCAATTATTTGCATCATACTCTGTACTCCAGCCATTATCTTACTCCTCCCTGGTAGTTTGGAAGGTGGGTCATTAGTAAAGTCATATGAAAGCCTATCTAATATCCTCAGCATTACCAGTCTATTTATTTATGGGTATTTTTAATTGTATTCCATCAGGTCAGTGTCAACTGTTACACAGATTTTCTCCATGAGCATCTGTCCTTAACCTGGTCCTTCAAATATTCCAATTTTTCCTTTACCAATTGCCACTAAGTCCATGGACCTTGATGCTGGTCATCCTCTTCTTCTCTTTCTACTTTACAGTAGAATAAAATGTAACCATAAAATATAGCAAACTAGGCATATTATTAATTAAAAGATCTGAACTACTGGTGTGGAGCACATTTTACTGTTGCTCTGAATTTGATTTCCCCATATAACTCTTTGCAGAATAAATAAATGTTTGTTGTAGATTGAGTAAGATGTTTAGACAGTAGCATTTGTGCATTGACATTTAATTGCTGAGATTCTAATTTGTTGAGGGTCTCTTGCTTCTGGTGGCTTATAAATAAATTAAACTCATAGTTGATCAGTTATTTAGACCATCCCCATCAAATTACTTTAATAATCACACACACATGCTCATATATACACCAACACACACAGACATAGACAAACACAGACATATACACATACTGATATACACATACTGTTCCACAAACAAGCAGAGAAAACCAGGTAGAGTTTCACTGTACTCTGAAATGAAATGCACAATCTATTTTACACTAACGTAATTGTTTAGGTAGTACTCACTGAGAATCAACTTCTTATATTTATTCCCCCAATTTCTTTATATAGAGACTATGTGTACCTTGCAATAAGGAATGTAGCTTCATGCACATACTGAATAATGCTTTTTGATTATAACCAGACAGTTACAAAAACTCTTCAAAATCTTCTGCTGGTGTCTATACTCTTAGCAACCTGCTTCACTTGATTTGGATTGAGCCCCTCCAGAGACTGAAGATCCAATTTTACCAATTTCATTTGAGTGTTTTCTGGTTTATTGGAAGCCCTCAAGGGCATGAGAAATACCACTGCTATTACAATATGTTTCTGGACAATTGCAGCAGTTGAATGACATAGATCCTATTCAGATACTCCCTTAATTGCTACATGCTGGAGGCAGTAATCCATAAAGTATAAGCTCTTAAAATGCTGTTCTACTAGTCATTGGGGATACTGGACAGAGCACAACAGTTATTGAAATTTCTGGCAGGAAGTCACAGCTAGGCATATTATCCTGGTTTGCTTCATTTAGTAAATGAAGCAAAAATATTTTTTTGCTGACTGAAAATGAAGGATGCATATTTAGAATAGCTATCGAAGTTGTAAAATATGAGCAGAGCAATGTTTGCACTTTGAAATCTTCCCACTTTTCAGCTTTGGCAATTAAAATGGTACTGCGCTATTGGTGATGCAGCCATCAAAGCTCCAGGGATATGAGACAAAGGGTCTACTCCATTAATCATAATATTCCTGTGTAAGATATATAATAATCCTGTATAAACAAACCTACTTATAAAGAACTGGGTTTACTCTAATTTCCCAGGCCAGAAAGTGGGAGATTGTGAATTCAAGTAACCATGCCAGCTTGATGATCTTGGGCTAGGCATTTTCTCTCAGCCCAACTCACCTCACAGTTGTTGTTTTGAGGAAAAATAAAAGCAGTATTCAGTTCCTTGAGATATTTGTAAAAGTAATAAAAGTAGGGTACAAATAAAATAATAATAACTTGATTTAATGGTGATCCATTTTTTTCACTTGACACACTTTTCTGAAATCTGACATCTTCATTAGACACAAAAAAGTGCTTGGTTAAATAACAGCACATCCCTCTTCCTCTAACCCTGCCCCATCCTCCCTATTTGTAATTGGATTTTAATGGTTGTTTTTATTTATTTTTTAATGTAGATAGATAGATATTTATGATTGTAGGTTTTCCAGAATTACCTTGTGGTAAGATGGATGGGTA
>JAEANM010000836.1:0-31695 GCA_017656035.1 Myanophis thanlyinensis
TCTCAGGTCAGTGATGGTCCGAATCTCAGGGGGGAGTTCATTCCAGAGGGAGGGCGCAGCCACAGAGAAGGCCCGAATCCTCGGAGCCGTCAGGCGACATCGGCCTGATGGTGGTACTCCAAGGAGGCCTGCCCTGTGGGAACGCACAGGTCGGTTGGAGGCTGATGGTGGCAACAGGCGGTCCTGTAAATAACCCGGTCCCAAGCCATGAAGAGATGATTACAGCATGTAAAATTAGACATCTTATGTTTTCCCAACTTCTTTTGCCACCTCATAAGTAGACCAGTGTAAGAACACCAAAAGACAAAAATGAATCTTCCTCTTTGGAGCAAAAAAAAAAAAATTAAAGTGTTAAAAGTAATTTTTCTGCCCATCTGTAGCTTTTACATACTGCAGTGTCATATATAAACTATCTAATGAGAGAATTTGAGTCAAAAGAAGGGTGCCATGTACAGTATTTGCCTGACATGGAATGCCATCAAAGATTTGATTTTAAAACATAGGGTTACCTATACATTAAGAACATTAAATATTCTTTCCTTTCCCAATCAGATATTCTTCAGGTTTGTCAAGTTCAATAATATTGGTGGTTTGTCCTCTGAGCTTGTTGTTTAGTTTAGTTCAGTTCATCGAAGTCTGGTGTTTAATGAATGGGGGACCAGCCAGGGTGACCTTACAACCAGATGACCCTCAGATGGTGTGATCATTTGGTCACATGGCCATATAAGACCTATAAAAGCAGAAGAGAATTGAATCAAGACAATTCAACCAAAGTTCCACTGCTGATGCTACCTAGCCTGATAATGAAAAGTTCAGATACTCAACAGCAAACTCAGAGAACAAACCACCACCCACCTCTACCACCTGAGCTACAAATATTTCCCACCATTTCTAAATCCAATAATTTCTGTCATGATGACAGAAGAGATTTGGGAAACACGTTGGGAAGTCACAAAGTTGGGAAAGGATTTTTCGAAACATTTTGCTGCTGGGTTGGCATTTTCTTCTATGTGTAAGTTAACTGATTGGTTTGTTTCTGAGGAAGCGTGTTGAATCTGATTTGAATTGTAATCAATGCTTTTGGATGATAGCAATTCCTAGATAGCCTGAACACCAGCTTTTTCACAAAGAAAGATAAAATGTAGGCTCCCCTACATTTTAGAAAGAGGTTAAAATGATCTCAGATAGACTGTGCAGATTAACAATATATTGAGTAATATCAGCCTTAAGGATCACCTCTCAGCTTACTCTGACACATTTTGTGGGGAGCATTCTATGTTGTAATCAATGAATTCAGTAGTTTCAGAAATGGAGAATATTTACTTTTAAGACTAATGTTTTTGATGAGAAATTTCCCGCATATTCAAATAATTTTATATGAAGAACATTTCAATGTGCTACTTACATAAGGCTAAATTTATGTGGCAATAAATGAAGCATATGATGACAGAGATGTACTATAAGGCTAAAAGCTTGTTCCCATATGCATTTTCTTCATTTCATGACAGCAATCTTCAAGGATGAACTCACAGATTAAATAAAACTCACTAAATATCATGTTATTTTTATCATTTATAATTTGCCCTTTCCTTTCAGTTCTTATTTATTTTTATTTGTTTGTCAGGCTTTGTGAAGCACAGAAGGAGTGAGTCAATTGAAAGGAGATTCTGTTGAATCTTCAGATCAATTTGTGATGTTAAACATTGCTTTTGAACTGATGTAAAGAGAACTGGAGACATTTGCAGATTTCTTCTTCCTCCTCTTCCTCCTCCTCCTCCTCCTCTCTTACTATTTTGGGTGTTGAGGAGAGTACAAAAGTTCTGGTTCTTGCTATTCTGACAGCCACATTTGCAGTGTGTCTTTGATGTTGTATCTCCATCTTCTTCTGAGTCTGTCTAGTGTTCTTTGACCTTTCATTTTATGTATATCTTATATGGTATGGAATCCCATGACATTGATGCATGAAGATTTGATGGACTTTCTTCACTTTTGCAGTTTTCATTCCATTTAGCCAAAGTCAAACTTGTTTGAATCAAATCTTTTTGCCTTTAGATTATAAATGGACTCTCGCCTTTTCTGAATTCTTAAATCTCAATTCAGTACAGATCTTGGCTGATTTGGTATTTGTTTGAGTATTTTTATCAGTTTTTCAGACCAACAAAACTCCTACAAATTCATTTTCGAAAACATATTATTATACATAGTAGTTATAAAACAAAAGAAAAAGAGATTGGGAATAAAGAGGAAAAAAGCAAACAGTGGCATTGATTCTTAATGTATTGCCAACATTATACATCCAATCACTTTTTTTCTCCTTCCCAGGCTTCTGCTAATGTGACTTGGGGAAAATTCTTTTAAGTTATTTCTTGCAAACTATAATCCTGTTGAAATGCCATGGTTTTTAGAAGTGACTGCTAGGATCCTTATCAGAATCTGTTTTTTAATACAATATGCAAATCCTTTTAATCTTAATAGTTTCTGATTGCTGTACTTTACAACCAGTTATCAAAAAGTAGAGGTAATAGGGATTTTTTCACTGCCAATGGAAGAATCAGCTGGCTTCAAGCTGCCAGGGAATTCTGGGAGTTGAAGTCCACACATCTTAAAATTGCCAAGGTTGAGAGACACACACAAGTAGGCAATATATGGAACTTAATCTGCATGTACAATTTTGAGTACGGTGCATGTGTTGACATATGATTATTAAGCCTGTAATGCTACTGGGAATGCTGAGTCTTCGACACAGATTCATATATAAATAAACATGCATATATTATAGACTACTGAGCAACAAAGAACTATATAAGGGAAAAATGATATACAGTATAAATATTTTAAACAAAAAGAAATCCAAATTACAAAGAAATTCATCATTTTGAAATAATGAAAAATATTTATTCTGAATTATGTAAAAAATCAATAGCAGTTTGAGCACAAATTTTGTTTCAAACAACTGTAAGTGACATGAATTTAGCAGAAGTATTCATAATTAAGTGACATAAAATATTATATATTTTATAAATATTATACAAAAATGCAGCAAACATTATAATAAAGAGAAGTTATAGGCTGGAAGTACATTAAATGACTTTGAAAATGAAATTTTTTATCTTCACCCAATGTTCCATCAAAACCAATCCAAACTCTCACAGGAAAATGTTAAGCAGATAAATTGGAGTTCCCAAATTATTTGTTTGCTTGTATCCTGCCTTTATTATTGTTACAAACAACCCAATGCAGTGAACATATCCAACACATCTTCCTCCTCCTATTCCCCATAACAACAAGAGGTGGGTTGGGCTGAGAGACAGTGATTAGGCCAAGGACACCGAGCTGCTCAAAATCACCCAATTAGTGAAGTCCTCTAAGAAAAAAACCCTAAACCCCATCTTCCTTCTCAGCTCCTTTGGTGCCAAGGTTCAGGTTTGTCCCACTTCTCAGTCAGGACATACATTAAAGCCTCCAAAACTTTATTAAGAATATAGCATGTTGGTCAGGTACACAAGGGATAGCTTAAGTAATTTTCCCAAGTGAAAGATCCTGAACGGACAGACAAGTAAGTTTATATACTATAGTCAGTTTCACATGAGGCACTTCAAATTGGGTAACCCCATTGGCTAATTCACATTTGGCCCTGTTCAGATTTCTAAGCAAATGGAAACCCCCTCCCCAAAATTTACCTGCCCTTATGCATAGAATAGTGGCATTATCATAATAACCTACAAAGGGTTTGTTCTGTTAACTGTAGCAGCTGTTTTGTGACAGTGTGCGGTTTTACCACATCTGAACTGCCCCCTTCCAGCCACGTAAACGCAACGAACATTTGCTTACCTATTCTGTACGATTTCAGCTAACTTGCAACTTTATACTGAGGAATGGCAAGCTAAGACTAAACCTTTTTATTAAGAGTAAATTCCTTATGATTTCCCCCAAATTCCTTTGGGTTCATCCATTTCTTGCATGATCATGTATTGCATCTCACGAAAGAACTGGCTTTGTCACATTTATTTTCCTTCACTGGTTCTGGCAAGCAGAACAAAGGCTCATAAACTGGGTCATCTTGCAAAATGTCTTAATTCTGTTTTTCCTTCCCCCGTTCAATAGACGGCTTAAAAAAAAAAACCTTCTCTCAGAATAGAAATTGAAGCATTTTAAATTGCACAAAAGGCCACACTTTATATTTGAAATCATTCCACAATTATACTTTAACAATCGAAATAAATTGCTCAGCAAATGCTAATTTTAACAAAATGTTTATGAAAAGAATGAGAAAGAGAACACAACAGCCTTACTACCCTCCACAGGTAATGCTGTAGGGAAGCAGATGGGAAAAGTTTTGGTTCAGGAAAAGTTTTGCTCTGATATGAAATGTATAATACAATCATAGGTTTCACTCCAATACAGGTAATCCTCGACTTACGACCACAATTGAATCTCAAATTTTCATTGCCATGCAAGAAGTAAGTTTTGGACTATTTTACGATCTTTCTTGCTATAGTTGTTTAGCAAGTCACTGCAGTTATTAAGTTAGTAACACACTTGTTAAATGAATCTGGCTTCCCCATGGACTTTGCTTGTCCGTAGGTCCAAAAGGTGATCACATGACCTCGGGACACTACAACCATCATAAATATGAATCAATTGCCAATTGTCTGAATTTTGATCATGTGACCATGGGGAGGCCGCAATGATCGTTAAGTGTGACAAATGGTCATAAGACACTTTTTTCATTGTAACTTTGGCCACACAACTAACAGTCACTAAATGAAGGGTTGTAAGTTAAGTCTACATGTATAGGCCATTTTCCAACTTACTTCTCCAGTCTCTCCTAATGTTTCCACCTGTCTTTCCTCATGTCTTAACTACAATTCTTTCACCTTGTCTCTTTTTTTGCTTCTAACTCCATGAGAAGAGCCAGCTCTGTGGAAAAGAAAAGAGGAGCATAATAACCAGCAGCAAGATGGATGGATTGTTATGGTGGCGAGGGAGGCACCATTGGGAAACCTGAAAGAATTGCTCAGGGATAGCTCATCATGGAGAATATCCATCTGCGGTCATTAGAAGTCAACAATGACCTGATGGTATATAATCAAGCAAGCAAGCAAGCAAGCAAAACAGCAACACACATTTTTTAAACTTTAAATTTCAGATAGAGGAGACAGAGATTTCACCCCTCTTTTGATAAATTAGTGCTATTTTGTGTAGTGGTCATTGTACATAGACAAAGAGCATACAGTATAGCAGCGAAGAGCTTTAAAATGATGTACTGTTTTCCTGATGCAATGTATTTACAGAAATACATGCTGAGCATACAATCGGGATACATATATATGTATATATAGTCCCTATATATATATAGTCCCCAGCAAGATCCATACTCTCTCCTCAAAACAGTGAAATTATAACCTCAAGAATTATTTGGGTTTCCTCACACTGACTTGATTACAGGGGCCGTGGACCATAAAAAACTATAAAGAAAATCCTGAGCATGGATGCGGTGATAAATAAGTAGAAAAAAGATTGAAGTGAATCTTCTGTTCTTGAGCCATTCGGAATCTTTCAAAGGGAAAAGGTCTGTTGGTGGTTCTACGGGAGATCTGCAGATTGAAAGGAGATCAGAGACTAAAATCCTTGTTGCGTTCCTCATGCTGGACTGTTCCTAGAATCTTCAGCCCAAATTTTGAGATTTACAATCCAAGCATAATGGACATGAGAAAACTTATATTCAGTGAGATCTCCATAGGACCCAAGTCTTCTCTTCTTATTCCAGCAATGACACAATCCCCGGAACCAGTAAGTCTCTTTCCAAATTTGTCTCTTATTGCTACAATCTTTCGACATCCTCTTGTGTTGTATGCCAGCACAGCTGCATATTTTTTTTAGCACAAGTCTGCTAGGGGTGTGGCTCACGCAAAACCAGTGCACCACTCATGCCAACACAGCTCTGCCTACTGGCTCGGAAAAGACTGAATTATGCCACCAAAGCAATTAAATATCCCAAGTACAAATTACCCCAAAAAAAAAAAAAAAGGCATTGAAAACTACTAGTTGCCTTAGAGGAAATATCACCCAGTTAGTTCTTCTTTGTCTCTCTGATTGCACAAAAGCCATTTACTCACACAAAGGTAACAGCTGAATGGTTTTTTTTCCCCCCACTTGCTGTTCATGCAATTTCTTCCTCTAATGCTGGATCATCAAAAATTCTAATCAACCCTGATATAATGTAAAGCACTGTGTGGCATTTATCATCTTTTTTAGTCTTTAATGCCCCATGCAGGGTTTAATCAAAGGTATGAAATTAGTAATATACATACACTCAAACACACTCTCATGCACACTTACACCAGGGGAAAAAAAGCCAAGAAGTAAAGCTGTATGCTTGGAAGTCCAGATAATAGGCAGTACACATGCTTCCTATAACTATGCATGCCCCTGAACTGAAATTGAAATTCAGGGCTGTAAAGGAAGATCTGGAGAGTTCAGATATTTCCATAGATCATCTCTTGATAGTTTGCAGTACTGTTGCCCAAAACAGGGTCTCTCCACATTTCTCGTCCAGAAGTCCATAGTGTGCAGGAGAAGGTCAAACAATGTAGTCAGTTTTAATTTTTTAAATTTTATTTTGATCCTCAGGCGCAAGAAATCAGGAGCCAAAGTTAGATCCAAATGTATACAAGTAGATTTTATGTTACCTCTAAACAAGAATCTGAACTACTAATGGTCAAAGCAAATTGGCGGTAGATAGGAGTCAATGGGATTTAAGGCAGACTGGATACATATACATATAAGGTATATACAGTATTAATTAAACAAAAAAAACCCTAAACTGAGACTGTAATTTCCAGAAAGAACATCACCCCCATCTTGGAGACTAAGATCTTGGAACAACATTTTGGAAACTTAGAAGTTGTTATATTTCTTTAAGTTAATAGCTTGTGTTTGCATAATTTGAAAGTTTGAAATGAAACTTTCAAATGAAAGAGAATACATTTCTCTGGGCTTTCCTTAACACATGAAAAAAAAAGTAGATTTATAATAGAGTAATGGCTGTGTCCAGTGGTGGAATTCAGTTTTTTTTACTACCGGTTCTGTGGGCGTGGCTTGGTGGGTGTCGCTGGGGGCTCATGTGACTGGGTGGGCAGTTTCTGTAAGCAGGGAAATGAAGATTAGGCTAGAAACGATACCAGAATGTTTTTTTTCCTGCCTTCCTTACAGGATTAACCTTGTAAGTGCAAAAAAAAAAAAAAAAAGGTGATTTCTTCTAACACCATTTAGAAAATTTACTACCGGTTCTAGCAAACCTGCTAGAACCTGCTGAATTTCACCTCTGGCTGTCTCCATGATGAATAGCAGAGATCTATGATCCTGGCTAGGTCTAGTAAATCTTTGTGGTGGACATGTCTTTTCTTGTTTATCAGACAAGGCTTAAAGTTGAGGTTGAAATAGAAAGAACTAGGTGTTTTTATATATTTTCACCCCAGAAACTGGCAGCTATGCTTAAAATACTGTCTACAATAGTAAATTTATCAAAGCTTTACAATGCTCTGAATAATCTATTGTGTTGGATTATTTTCCCACCATAAAATGTTATGAAGATTTGCTTCTTTTAATCTCCATCTATTTCACCAAAGTAGTTCACTAATTTCATCTTCCACATAAGTATTCAATTATTTCTCGTGAACCATTTGAGATCCCAAGAGGAATCCAAACTGTGGGATAATACATCAGAGATTTATTTCCAGGTCACAGGCAACTCAGGAAAACAGCCGTTACAGAGAATTTGATTTACACATTGCAAGGAGTACAGGAAAGCCTCTTTCGTGAGATGAAAAGTCCCCCTCTAGGGACTGTAGCCTAACCTGTGAAAAAACATCCAACCTCCTGATGCTTCCAATGCCAATTAGACCAAAGCCTCTTATCATATAATATAGGCTTGTTGTAATGATACTAGCTAGAATAATTATGTGAGCAAATTTCCAAACTGAGAAAGTTATTGATATGGCACGACTAATGGTTTCTTTCATCAGTAAAAGACAAGAAGAGGGAGAAGGGGAGGATCGGCCTTAAGAGTAATTTTATTCAGCACTATGATGCCTGGTAGTTTTTTTTTCTCCCCTTAGGGAAATAGGATAAAAATAAATCCTTGATGTTTTAAATCGTATTATATTATTGCAAGCAAGCAAATAGTTTCACAATGTAGGATGCAGCTGAAAGTGGCCTACATTTTAATAGATCTCATTTTATACAGTTATAATGCTTGCACACTTAGGCATACTATTTTGCGAGAAAAACTTACAAATTAACATGGCATGGCTATTTTCAGCAAAGGATCTATATTTCTATAGCGACTGAGCCAAATTACAACTGCCAGCAGACAAAATGGCAATGAAGAAAAATGCTGGAAGCTGTAGATCAGTACCATTTAGAACAGGAGTGTGGGATGGCTGGCTCAGGAATTCTGGGAATTGCAGTCCACAAGTCATAAAGGCAACACAGTCCCCACTCATTATTTAGAGGATCACAAATTTCTTACTAAATAATAGAAGGGTAAAATTTCTTATCAGGAATCTTTCATCTATGTTTTCATAGCTTTCTGTTTGGTGTTTCTCACCATTTTTAAATTCTTCACACCTCAATCGGCTCCAGTCCTCCAGAAATAGCAAACTTAATAGTCACTTGTATTAACAATGATATAGAGAGAGAGAGAATAAGGAAAGTTCTGACATTATGGGCAGAGAGGAGACACCATGGAGATAAAATAATGGCTGCACAATATGGTAACGCTGGGGAAAAGTGATAAATATAACAAATACATAAATCTTGAATTTTGTAAGAGAAATAAGGGTTTTAATTTGGCAGATAGTATTTTATATTTGATAGCACTTTCTTTTGAATATTGTTTTACTATATTTATTCCTCTTATGCAAACTGCCTTGTGAAGGTTTGGCCCCCAAATGCAGCCTTGATAATCTTAGAATAAATAAATTTAAAATAAATATACAGTCGTTATGAAATCATCAACCCCAGGCTGGTGGTTATTTATTTTGATTCTCAACAGCTCACAATATAAAGTAAAAAAAAATGAAGAGTAGTCATACAATCAAGTAAATACAAATACAATAAAATAAACAAAATGGAAAATCTGGCCTACCTACTTCCAAACATATGCAGTGTATATTAAACACATCTAAGTGGTGCTTTGAGGCCGAGGAGAATAGCCAGGTCATAAGGCCTACCAGAATGCTATCATGGTGGGATCCCCTATGGACTTCAGAGGGAACCTTATTCCAGAGGGCAGATGCTAGGACAGAGAAGGCACAGTCGCAGGAAGGGGCTGTTAAATTGTACTGATCAGGCAGAAACCAGGGCAGATAGATGACAATTCATCAAATTATCAAGATTTATGTCACTTTGGGCTCTACAGGTGATAAACAGCACTCTGAATCATGCCCGGATGCACACTTATCACCTGAGAAGCCGGGGACTCACATGGACCAGTTAAAGCTTCCAAGGGCAGCCTCAGGTAGAGTGCCTTGCAACAGCCAAGCTGTGAGATAATGTAGGCATGAGTGATTCTTTAGAGGGCCGCCCGATCCAGAATCCATGGCTGTATATGCTGATAGGTGGATCTGGAAATGTAAAGAAAGTGCAGGTTTCCCCTTGGTCAAAATGCCCTGCCTATATTGCCTCATATTGTGTATTTCTGCAACATGAAAGGAAAGGGGGAGAAAGGCTGAATGAAATCCCAGTTTTTGTATAATAATAGCAAAGCCCCATTGGAAGCTCTTCATTACTATACTTTTCAGAACAGAGAAGACATGCGGCTTCAGGGATGGCACAGCTCCAGTCCCTAACTAGAATCGATTGCTCTGCCAACACCGAACACAAAAGATGTTCATTGTTTGCAAACTGCGGTTGCATGCAGAGCTACCTTTTTTCTGGAACGCTTGCAGAATGGTTGAGAGGTATGTGTGTGTATGTGTGCACGCGCACGCACATACGCACACACACATACACAGAGAGAGAGACATGCGAGCAAAGCTTTTCCTCCCTCCTGCTTTTCGAAATCTCCCACAGCGAATAAACTAGGCTGATCTGTGCTGCTTGTCCCAGAGGGCGGGAAAAGCTTTTCACTTCACAGTATGGCTTCCCCATAATAGCTGTGTGACAACCGCCTGCCAGTGTTTCTGAAAAGGCACTGGCCAAAATTATAATGAAATTACTTATGTTAAGAGCCTCGCTAGGGAGGCTTTTACAAGAAAAATGACTTCCTTTATAGACTCCCATAAAATTCTTCAGGGCATGTCCAGTAACCAACCCGAACTTGAGAATGGCAGGGTGGGAAAGACAGGTTTAGTTACCAGGCCCGCTGACTGGGGTTATCAGATTCGGTGTCACGAGGATTTGGACTTCACCCGAAACTAGCGGGTGTTTAACTTTGCAAAGTTGTGGTTTTGTTGCCAGCTGTACTCCCGTGGGGTCCATTGAAAAGGACTCCAAATTACAAAGAGTTGCTTTCTACTAAAGAGCCGGCTTTACGTGGTCTTTCGGAAACAATGCAAACAGCTGACATGAGACTATGAACGATCCAGCATTAGAGCATTAGTATGTATATACATGGATCTTCTAATTATAGCTCAGACAAGCATTATGGCATGTTGGGCCTGCTTCTCGGCCTGCAGATTGCTTGCTTCCTTGAGAACTGGCTTCGACTTCCACAGCTGTGCCCATTTTCCCAACATTTATTTTTAAGTTTTTGTTTTTTCCCCTTGCCATATTTCTGTCTAATAATAAAATATGAGGCTGATTGTTCAAATCGCTGCATAGAATCCAACCCTGCCTTCTTCTCCCTCCTTCAACCTCTTTGCAGTCTCCCAGGGCCATAGCTGTCAAAAGTCACAAGCGTTATTTTTCAGAGCCTTTACTTCACTGAGGCTGCTTCTGTCCTTTTCAGAGTCGCCTTCTCTTTCA
Organism: Myanophis thanlyinensis; assembly: GCA_017656035.1. NCBI lineage: Eukaryota > Metazoa > Chordata > Lepidosauria > Squamata > Homalopsidae > Myanophis > Myanophis thanlyinensis. The sequence goes on from JAEANM010000836.1 coordinate 10,972, forward strand.
TTAATTCTTCTCTTAGACTGCTGTTTCTCACCCTACTTTCTGCCGGTTACACCTTTCTTTGGTGGCTCTGCTATTGAAAAAGGGATTCACAGACCAGTAAAGAAAAAAAAAATCTAATTTATTTTGCTGCTCGTGTTAATAGGTTAATATTCCAGTCTGTGAAGGGAGGAAATGTGTTATAGATGCATTGAAAATTATCAGCAAAAGATAATCTATTTTCATTGCCACCTTTTTCTGTTGCCATAATTTAAGGATGAGAGCTCGTGACCTATCAGAAGCTGCTGATCAAAATGGCTAGCATCTGGAGAGGCATTGGTTCCCTCTCTATAACCCCCATGTGTGAAGTTTGTAACAGAAAGTCACATAATATCTCCTTTTTAAAAAGTACAAGCCTCTGATCCTGTTCTTTATTAGTTTCCTAGCTGTAAGCACATTTCCAACATGATTGCCCTTTTATGATTGCCCCCTCTCCCATTCACAATTCTAAAAATGGAGAGGCAGAGGGAAGCTGTATTCTTGACCAAGGAAAGCTATATTGTGTTTAGTGCTAATATTATGCTGCAGTGGAGTTTGTTCTGTCTCATCCCAACCTGCCATAGAAGCGGCTTAAATTCCATTTAAGAAAGCGGCTTAGCTCTTCCATTTTTAACACTTTCAGTCTTTTCCACAGACAGTTGTGGAGAATGAATGATCTACAGTGCTCGATTCATGATATGGAGATGGCATGATCAAGGGCTGGATTTCACTGAGCTCCTATTGGCCAGCTGAGGCTTCTGTGGATACACCTCTCCCTCTGGTCACTGTATTCTATCTTCGATAGCCATTTTGGCTTTAACTGCAGGATTAAACAGGCAGCTGCCCATATAATGGAATAACAATAATAGAATAGCAGACTAGCAGAATAACAGAATATCAATTACAGAATAACAATAGAATAACAGAATTTGAAAGGACCTTGGAGGTCTTTAGTCCAATCCTTTGCTCAAGCAGGAGACCTTATACCATTTCAGACAAATGGTTGTCCAGTCTCTGACCCATGCTTCACAAAGCACCATTTAAGCATTACATAGGCTTCTTATATATGCTGGCCTATCAGTCCTCTGGACGACTACTAGACCCATTATAAAATGTGCGTTCAGTCATCTTTCAAAAAGCTTACGGTATTTGCAAAAATAAAACTAACTTCCTGTGAAAGAAATGTACTCCTGGTTCTGTTCGAAACGAACATATTAAAAGATTTTGCCCATTTACTGGTAAGGGATATTTGTGAGCTGGGCTAAAAACTGATAAGAGATCCTGCCAGTTTCTCTTTATCATTCTACCAGTGTTCTGGAAGACCTTTGACCAAAAAAAGCCTAATAGACATATGGGCTGGATGAAATAGGATGTAGTTTTCTCAATAAACTGAAAAGCTCCTTCTAGGGTTATCCCGCAGTGATCTATCAGCTGTCTCATTTTGGAGATGGGTTTATTGGTCTTCCAAAAGATCAAGAGGCCAAGGTTCAGAAAGAACGTTAGTGACAGGTTACTGACATGAAACATAGAACATCAGACATGTCACCGGAAGGCAAAATCACAAAACTGTGTCTCATTTATTTTGGCCGTGTTGTGTGTGGGAATTCACTGGAGACAGCAATTATGTTTGGAAAAGTTAGCAGTAAAAGAAAACCAAGCCACCAAAAAACACAGTGCATTGATACCATCAAAGCTGACATCACAGCCAGTGCATAGAGAACAACTCAAGAAAGTAGTGCAAGGTCAGAAGACATGGAGAGGCCTGGCTCATAGATTTGCCAATAATTAGAAATGATTGAATGGATGTCATCATCATCATCATCAACAACAACAACAACATCAACATAGAACTTCTCTACATGACAACTATCATTTGGGCAATTTGAAAAGTGGCTACAATCTCCATCCTAGGCCACTCCACTCACCCTTTTGGTAGCCCACCCTGCCATACTTTCCTGAGAACAACTGAGGATAATGTTTCAAGTAGTTGGAGAGTAAATAAAGCTGGGGGGGAACCTGTCAATAGTTATCCTCAAGCACAAAGACATTTTGCATGTTATTGAACTTGGCATAAATTATGCCAGTATATATTTGGGCTGATTCAAGGATTGGAAGAATGCACATTAATGCATCTCTTTGTTTCTGTCCCCAGCCACTTCATATTAATGTTATATATTGGTTTGGGTGCTACCTCCTTCCTTTTAATTTTGCTTGTTCGTCCCTGCCAATTTTCTTTCTTTCACCAATCTTTCCCTTAAACTTTAATTTTTTACTGCTTATACTATTGGCCTGTACTATCCATGATAATTCATTCTCCCACGGCACTTTAATAATTAACAGTAGATCTGATTTCCCCCATTCCTATGAAAACTCTTCCTTTTCATGGCTATCGGGGGGAAATGTTCTAATTTCAAAACAAATATTTTAATTTTGTGAGCAAAATCTACATTGTCAGTGAATAGTCAGTGAATTTTCTTACTACATTTAGAATATCTTCTAACACACTATGACATCAGAGTAGTTTAACCAATGGCTAAGGCTTGTAATGTAAATGGTAATAAGGGATATTTTTGATCTATTATAAGATTCCAATTTCATTATATTCTTCAGTTTGGTTTGGGTTTTTTTGCTTTTATCACCAGCATTACATTTCTAATTTCCCCTTTTCTCAACAGCATTCCTGGAATAGTTTAAATTTTAATGAACTAGTTACTGTTGCGAACAGAATACTAGACTTTGGGGACATATCTTGATTCAAGAAAACATGTTCTTATATTAAACTTCAGATTTGGATATCTATTCAAGCCCTATTACCCTTAAAGATCGGCTATAACTATCAAAAATCTGCCAATATTCTTTTTTTTATATATAAAAAGGAAAAAGAAAACATCTTCAAGGATGTCAAAATATTGCATTGGCTCCAGTTTTAAATGTCTCTAAAGGAAAGGAAATTCTGCAATTGTAGGGTAATATCCAAAATGCCTCTTTATGTGTTCTTGTGTACAAATGGGGTGCACAGATGGTATAATCAAGAAGGCATTCTCAGTTGATCTTCAGAGTTGTAATGGGATATAAGGGAGGAGAAAAGCTCTTAAGTATGTTGGGCCCAAGCTGTTGAGGACATTATAGGTCAAGGTAAATATGGACATTTTTCTTACAAAAAATATCCACTAGTAAAAATAACAATATATCAAAAACAATAAATTACTATCAATATTCACAATTTCCTTAGAGGATTGGGTGGTTGGTGGAAAGTGATAGAAAGTAAACCTAAAACTCTATATTCGTCGAGGTACATAAAGGGACCTAAATCTGCCAAAAGGCTAAAACTAACATCATGAACCATCTGCTGGGTGGCAAACAACACACAACAACACACAGACTGCACACTGCTCCCTTCATATCTCTTTGGATCAGTGTCCTTGTAATTAAATTAATACACTGAATAACACTTTAGAAAAATCTCTCTGATGGCATTGGAAAACATATGAAAAATTTATAAAGCCTGTAAAACTGTAGTTTGTAGTTATTTAATAGCAGTGTGTCAAGTTTTCAGCCTATTACTTTCTGCTGCTTACTGAATATAAAGGTCATCATCTTATTTGACTGAAGTGCAGTTATGTTTATTACAAGAGGGCAAAACAAACAAGAAGTCTAAAGGGAGTATTCAACATAAATGAAAGTATAGGTAGACAAGTGTTCAATTCAATATTTAAGCCCGTCTATTCAAATTTGAGTTGCACTGAATTTGGGGACACTAATTCCCAAGGAAATGGAATAGGACTGAACTCTTGAAGAGTAGATAAAAGTATAGGAAATAATAAGCATGAAAATCACACCAGCTATTTCCGCAACATGTCTAAAAACTTATCTTCTTCGACATATTAATCTATGCCGTGAATGTAAGAAATTTAATGGGGTGCATTGACTTTTGAAAAGAAAGCATCTTAAATCATTTGGGTTATGAACAATATCCAGAAAACTAAAAAAACTAGAAAAATAACATCTTAATTTTTGGATTTCCACAATGGCAAAATTAATAATGTGATCACCTTAAAATATATTTCCTAGAATTTTCGATCAGCATGATCAAAGGAAGTGTTGGTTAGGAAATTGGGGAGCTGTAGCCCCAACATATGGACAATGTGATAATCTCAATATCTTGCATTGCATCCATTTTTCCATAAAGAAATCCTGTATGTTCACAGTATAAGGACATGAAATAAAATGTTGAGTTGCAATTATTGTGGGCAACAAGTCTCACAGTGTTTTCAAATCAACCTATTTTTCTTATTGTACTCAGAAATATGGAAAATCCAATTAACTTCTTAACAAAGAAATTACAATAATTAAAGTGCCTAATAGTGATGATTAAGGAGGAAATTGTGAGGAGAGGTAAGGAAGGAAAAGGCCTGGGAAGATATCTGAAGGTAAGAGGAAAAGGAATATAGAAGTAGTAGCAGTAGCAGCGGCAATGGCTGCCTCTTAAAGAAACAAACCGCACAATATAGATCCATGGATGATTGCAACTTGTGTTGCTCTTAAGTGCTTCTCCTGTAAGAGATAGGAAACTCTCCAAATCCCTGCTATTCCAGCCAGTAGAAAAGAATGTTGAGTAAATCGGAAGGTTGTCTGAAGTTGTCTGAAGGTTGAATCGTTGCAACTGGATTAATTTTTTGTTTAATTATTATTTTCTTAACAAAAAATTAATTCAGTTGCAATGATTCAACCTTCAGATAATTTCAGACAACTTCAGACAACTCTATCTGGATGGCCCCAAAGGTGTTCTTGTTTGGAGAAGCTAAAGAAAAGTCTTTGAAGAAAAACCAGAAAGTCCAGTTGCCTTTTAAAAAAGCACCTTTGGGACAACCATGACCTGGGTTGACTGAGAATCTCCATATACACTTTATCTGAATGATTGAGAATCTTCATCAACAGATGTCGAGTAAGGTATAGCATCTAGGAGGAAGGAGGGATTATTAGCGAGCCAGTTTGGCATAGTGGTTAAGGTGCTGGCCTACAAACCTTGAAACTGTAAATTCTAGTCCCACCTTAGACATGAAAGCCAACCTGGTGACTCTTGCAGCCCAACTCACCTCACATGGTTGTTGATTTGAGAAAAAGGAGGAGTATGAAAGAATATGTATGGCTGCCATCTTAAGTTACTTGTACTAAAGGTGGATAAAAGTCTAATAAATAAATTAAAAAATAAAGTTGTAATTATCTATTGAAAATAAGGCTGGAAGTCATTGTGTTTCATAACTTTAGTTCCTTTTCCCTTTCTTTTCCCTTTAGATTTTTTATTTTATGCAAATGCTTAACCAATAAATTTAAAAAAAAACCAATGTTGGGTGATGTCATTTAGAAGGGAGGAGTTCTTCTTAGGATAACAAAATAGCTCTATTGCTATAATATTTTAAAACCAAACTAATCTTACATTTCAATGTTGAAATTTGGCCTATGCAGCCAAATACTTTATTGTGATCAGCTCTGTATTCTTTGAAGCAGTTGTCTAAATTTTTGAAGACTTAATGCTTAATCTTTGCAAGGCTCAGGAGATGGATGTTCTGCTGAAGTTTCATCCCTTGAAAATGGAATAATTTACCTCCTCCAGAGATCTCCTCATCTATATCTCCTAAGGTTGAGAATATGCTCTGGAGAAGACCTGTGTTTCAGCTGTGAAAGCAGCCAAATGAAATTTTGAGTCAATGGTTGTTATAGCAGTACAGATGTTGTCAAAACATTTTGAAGAGGCATCTCAGATACTCTCACATTTATATTATGTGTACAGAAACACATACCTATAGAAAGCGCATTCTTTTCAGTCTCCAGTACCAAAATGAGTGCATGGAAGTTTATATGGAAAGTGTTTCAAATTAGCTAAGCAATTGCTAATTGCAGCCATTTTCTTACCAAGTGATGCTAGAAAAGTTACCACAGATACAGATAGAAAAAAAAGAGATATTGGCACCTCTAATTAAGTACTTAAATATGTACAGTGTAAGAGCACCAGTGACAATAAGGACTTCCATGATAACTTCTTCCCCATACCTAGTAGTTTGAAGCTTAAATATTTTTGTTTGATACAATTTTTACCAGTTGAAATTTGTATTAAACTCATAATTGTCATATTTGTTTGGTATCTTTCTCCAAAATAAAAATGGAACTCCTTTGAGAGGATTACCACATAGGACACTAGCAAGTAATTTAATAACCACATCTTTTTCATTATTTGTATTTCTACACATAATTGTATTTATTTTTCATTATTTGTATTTCTACATGTAAAACAGACAACTGTTGCCAATTATTTCTACTCTTTCAGAAAAGGAAAGGGGTGGCCACTGTAGAAGAAGAACAGTCCAAATTGCTGGTGTTCTGCCAGTTTTCTTTGAGTGCTCATCTCTCTTTGGAGGTTTGCAAATGTTTGCAAGAAATCTTTGCAAAACCAGACAGGTCCTTGAGGACAGCAATGTGTTCTTTTTCTTAATATTTCAGAATTATTCAAAAAGCACAATCCATTTGTTTGTGAAAGAACTGTGAAGTAGTAGCTGAAAATACAGGCAACATCTAGAAGCTGGTTCACGAGTTCCAACTCAACAGAAAAAATAATGGAAGAACATGACTATAGAATTCTCTATGTAGCAAACTACCTTGTATCAGTTTTACTATTAATTTATATATTAGCTATATACCTGCATTATATTCAGGAGTTCAAGGTAATGCATATATGCTCTCTCTTCCCACTTCCCTTCCCCACCTTCCCAGCAACACACTATGAGATGTGTTGGGCTGAGATACAATGACTCATCCCAAAACACACAATGAACTTCCATGGCTGAGGGTGGATCACAAACTGGGTAGTTCAACAGCTGCTAGTCAGTACTCCACCAGTTTTTTTTTAATGTGTAGCCTAACAGTCTAAGAATTGACTGGAATGATTCTGATTTCACACAAGAAGCAGTGCCGTCTTTCTTTGAGGTGTGAAAGACTGAACAATTGACTTGTACACAGATAACATTTCTGAATGTTTTGGGGACCACGTGGACTTATGGCTACTGCTTGATTAGCAGTGGAAGTTTTGCCTAGAGGTAAGAACTGGGAGAGGGGATAAATCTTCATTAGACACCTGATGGATAGGATAAGGAGCCTAATTGATATCAAAAAAGAGGGAGAGTCTCCATTCAGACATTGCTAAACATTGGGAATTATATTAAATTTGCTCCCTCTTATCTCCTTGTTCTTAGAGCTTCTTCTCTGTATCTATATGCTATCCTTAGCAGAGTCCATAAGATTGAAATATAGGTGCTAGAAAACTATTTGGTGGCAAGTAGCTTGCTTGCCCTGTAAGCTTCAGTAAATGCATTCATTATAATCAAAGAATAAACTATCTTAAATTTATATTTCAGGCTGGGAAAAAAGGGGTGGGGTGGGCTTTAACATGGCCAAGACATCCAAAAGTTGTAGACAGCTTTATAAAGATTACAGTTGAAGGAATCATTGAACACTGTTGTTGTTGATGTCAGCCATTCAGTCATGTCTGTCCCTCGGCCACTCTATGGATCACCATTTTCCATGTCCCTCTGTCTCGCACCACCTTCTTCAGATCCCCTGTGGTCATCCCAGAGTCATCCTTTATAGTGTCCAGCCAGTGGGTACCTCCTTTTCCCGCTGATCACTCTCAGCATGATTGAATTTTTGAGTGAGTCAGCTCTCATGACATGCCAAAGTATGACAGTCTCTGTTTGGTGGCGATCTTGGCTTCAAGGAATATTTTTGGTAAGGTTCAGTCTAGGACTTCTTTGGTATTTTTGCAGTCTATGGGATAATACCAATTCAAAGGCGTCCACTTTTTCCCTATCTGCCTTTTTCAGAGCCCAAGTTTCTCAGCCGGAAGTAACAATTGGAGAAATTATTGCATTAACTAATGAACTTGGTTGTGAGGCTGATTTTTTACACTTCCAGATGTTACTCATGCAAGACATTGCACATGTTTATTTTATTTTGCCATTTTAATAGCCAAAATAATGTTTCCCCTATTTTTTCCCCAACAGGATCAGTGCTGTATCATGCACTTGGTTCTGTACAAAAACATAAATAAGTAAAAAAAAAAATCACCCCTGCAACTTCAGCAGAAGGTTGCTGGGACTTCAGAGATTTCAGCAATGTAGCTGGCCCTCTAACAATTTGGCATAACCATGAGAGAAGTTAATGTTAGTGATGCAGTGTTCTAGATCAACAGTTCCTCCGACTGAGACATCTTAATCGAGCAATTAGCTAGCTTTCTGTTGTCATCCTTTAGTGTTTCCCAGATTGGAGAAGGGAACAGATTTGCTGCTTTGCTCCAATGACTGCCAGCAGCAGTGTTTGTTGTTAACAAAGATATTTACACCTAACCAACAGTTGGCAGGTGTTAACACTTTGTTACTTGCTATTCCCACATGCTGAGAGTTGTGGGAAGGCTGCCAAGACCTTCGTCTTGATCAACACTTGAGTTTTACAACAGGAACACAACAAGAAAAGCAATAATATTTAAAAAAAATGAATAGAAGCAATGAAAATGCCACGTTTCAGGTTTGGGGTTTTCACCTGAAGGAAGTATTAAGCTTTATGGAATTTGGCATTTCTTTCTTTTCGGTGAAGGGCTGAAAGCAGCTGGCCTGGGAGGATGTCAGATTTAACATGTACCGTAGTGCGTACATAATGTGCTCACCAATCAGGCTTGACATTTGCATCAAGAGGAGAACATTAAAGTGTATTTTGTCAGCATGCTCTTCCATAATGAAGCTTTGCCATGCATGGAAATATTGTAAAGAAACAGACAGTTTTATACAATTCTTCTCCAACCTGGTTGGAGATGATTTTCCATCTGTTTTGATCTTTAGGTAGTAACAATTTTTGCTGGCCATAAGAACTGAAATCCAACAAATTTGGGAAGCAGAAAATGTTTCACATCTTTCAGGGGAATGGCTTTAGGAATTGGGAAATATATTTATTTCCCCCCAAAGTATAAAGAATTTTGATTGTTCTGTACAAAAAACTTGGAATCAAATCATGTGAATATTTAAAATAATAAGTGTCTATATTGGCTGGCAGATTAACAGTAATGTGGAAGTCCTTAGGTTCCTCAGCTGGGAACTCTTCTGACATGGGGTGGAACAAATGGCTTTTTTCTCTGGTGCAAGGGTCTCCAAACTTGGCAATTTTAAGACTTGTAAACTTCAACTCTCAGAATTCCCCAGCCAGTTATGCTTCATTTGTTTTTTCCACTCCATGGTGGAAGGAGTCCTCAACCGAAGAAGCCGGGGAATTCCACCTTACTGTTACATGGCTGACTAAGGAATTCTGGGAGTTGAAGTCCAAAAGTCTTAAAGTTGCCAAATTTGGAGACCCCTCTGCCCTGCTCTCATAGCACAGCCAAAGTTAGGGATGCCCAACCAGTAGCACCAATACACTGGTTGACCTATAGCTACTTTGAATGGCTGCCTGGTCATGTGAGACGGGCTACTGTAGACAAGAGAGGCTTGCAAACATTTTTTAGGCCATGGAATTAATTTAAAAAGTATAAATTTCCAGGCCTCTGATCAAGAGGCAAAGCTGTCATTATTGAAACTTGGCAATAAAGTGAATTATTCATTGCCACTAATTGTTGCTGGTCTATAACAAAAAGGCTGATTAGAAATTCCCACCTGGAGTTAAATCACTTTCCTGTGCACCCAAGCCCATCTGTTTGACCTTAGTTGGGCAAAGGGTGAAGGACGAGGAAGTCATTCTGTAATATCTTAGAAATATTGAAAAAATTATCCCTGGTGCATTTGAGTTGTGGTGTTTTTTTTTTTTGCTTTCAGAGCCTCCAGGTAGAGTTATATTGGTCATGCAAATTTAATGATTTTATATTGATTTTATATTGGTTTTTAAATGTTGTTATTGTATTTTTTATCGGCTGTAAACCGCCCCGAGTCCTCGCGGAGATGGGGCGGTATATAAATATAATTAATAATTAATAAATGTAGCTTGCTGTGAAGACTGAAGGGTTTAAGGTTGTTGTTTTTTTTAATAAGAACAGGATGTTGTTTATTTCCTTCTAGGAAATGTCCAGTACTGGAGACATGTTGAAGAATAATGCACTTTTGTTAAACGAAAAAAATCCAATTATAGAAGGGCTGAAGGTAAGAATTACTTAGACTTAGTCAGCAATGGTTATTTTTTAAAGTGGTCCACAATTTCTCTTTTTTGAATTCAGAAGAAATATTTTTAGTTACTTGAATCCTATAAAGGCATCATTCCTTGCCCTCATTAAAGAAGAGTTCAAGAGAAACCGCTAATAATGTTCCCCCTCTCCCTAGGTAAATACTACAGGCCTGAATTTCTATGTTTTCAGCTCAACAAAGATAAGTTGATAATAGCAGATGCTAATGAGAAACCTGCATGCAGGGAGTTCCTTTAGTCTGTTCTATGCTAACCTATAGGGAAAATGAACTTCATCAGCCCTGCAAAAAATCCAAAGACAATGCAAGAAGGGCCTTGAAGGAATTCCCCATTCCCAGCATCGATTAAATAGAGATTCTGTTCACTACTTTTTTTATTTGATGTTGATATGAGCCACTGAGCAAGCTCACTTCAGATTTATATAGCAAACTGAAATAATCTCCAAGCATTTTTTTAAAAAAGTATTTAAAGAGCTTCTTTTAAAAGCTTTTACTTTATTCAGAAAACATCTCTGGAAGAACTGTCTTAAAAACAATATTCCCTGCTGATGTAAACAAGGTATCAATGCTCCTAAGATTTTGAACCCGAGGGAAGAATTGTGACTTACCTAAAGCCCCTGTGGATTCTTTTTGCTAAGAATCGATTGCTATATGGAAAACGTTGCATGGAAACGTCTCTTCCGAGCTGGTGTGCATGAAGTACCAACACTGGTGTGTTAAAGGACATATACTATGACAATGCCAGGTACTCAGCTGCCAATAACTGCAGGAGAGCTTTTTAAAACTATAAGTAACAGGCTGTAAACCAAGAGTGAATAAAACACACTATGACTTTAGTAATATGACTCTAGAATGGATTTATCTTTGCTGGGAGTTGAGCACTGCCTGGCTTTATTTGTGACCTGTGGCCTTTCGGGTGCGATTCAAGGTGTTGGTGCTTACCTTTAAAGCACTCCATGGCTTGGGACCCGGGTACTTATGGGACCACCTGTTGCCACCGTCAGCCTCCAGCCGACCGGTGCGTTCCCACAGGGCAGTCCTCCTCGGGGTTCCACTGTCAGGACGATGTTGTCTGACAGCCCCGAGGGTACAAGCCTTCTCTGTGGCTGCACCCTCCCTATGGAACGAATTGCCCCCGGAGATTCGGATGATTGTAGACCTGCGGACCTTCCGGTGTGCATTAAAAACCCATCTATTTCAGCAAGCCGGTCTGGCCTAACACTTAACGGGGTTTTAAATTTGTTTGATTTTTAATTAATTAAATTGTTTTAAATTTTTAACCTTTTTAATCTGGTTTATTGGCCACTGATTTAATTCTTTTTAATTGTGTTTTTAATTTTTATGTGTCTCTTTTTAGATGGCTGTGCACCGCCCCGAGTTCTTCGGGAGAGGGGCGGTATAGAAATTTTGTAAAATAAAAAATAAATAAATGAATGCAATGCAATGTTTTACTTTTGAATAAACTTCAACATCAAAGACAGATAGTCCTCAACTTACAACAGTTAATTTAGTAACCATTCAAAGCACTGAAAAAAAGTGACCTATGATCATTTTTCACACTTTGCAGCATCCCCATGGTCATATGGTCAAAATTCAGATGCTTTCCTCTCCTCTTATTATTTTTACAAATAACTCAAGATGACAAACATATCCAACATATTCTGTTTCCCCCACAGCGACAACCCTGTGAAGTGGGTTGGGCTGACAGAGAGTGACTGGCCCCAAATCACCCAGCTGGTTTCATGGCTAAGGCAGGACAAACTCCCAGATTCTAGCCTGGTTCCATAACCACTAGACTTAACTGCCATGACCTAATATACTGAACATACCACAGTTGTTGGTTTCATACAATCCAGTAAGGCATAAATCATAATTTATAACCCATAATGGCTGGATGTGTAGAGAACTAGTCAACACTTAGGTATTGCTATGTTTGGTGTCTGGATTAAGCCTAGAAATCAGATGCATTATCCGTTTTTCTAAATGGCTTGTATATACCGACTATATATTATCAAATGAAATAGCGGAGAAGCTCTCATCTTAAAAAACAAAAACAAATACACCCTTGGAATGTTAATCATTCATTCAATGTGGAACACTCTTCCCTTTTTTCTTATTAATCAATTGATTAATCTCAATCTTCACTTTATTATTTTTACACACATATTAGAAATTACAGTTTTGCTATATTAAATGATGTAATAAAAGAATTCCCCAACAAGATGCACATTTTCTTTGTCTTATGAAAGAGAAAAGATATATTTGCTGACTGACAGCGCCCACCCACATTTGGTTTTTCATAGGACAAGTTAAAATGATAGAATGTATTTGTGAAAAACTGTCAGCTGCCATTTCTCATTTCTGTTTATTTTTGTCTCTTTCTTAGATCTCTCTCTCTCTTTCTCTATGTAACTTTTCAACAGTTATAACAAACAGCAAGACATAAGGATCAAATGAGTGTTTAGTGTGGAACTTCATTTAGTTTTATATTTCATGTCCTTAGCGCTGGTGTGTCTTTGGAGCAATTGGATGTCTGTCTGGAGATAAGGCATTGCTCCAATTTCTGAAAAATAACAGTTATATATCTTCTTTATTATCTGCTCCTTGTACTGGGCATTTCTTTTAAAAGAGTTGTCTATGATTTTTTCCCCCTTCAAGAAGTAATCATGTTTCCAGTCTACTAGCACAGAAGCATGTGAGAAAGATGGTTATGCTTTACCTATATTAAAGCTCATGATTGTAGCTATAACAGCTACATACTTGTATCTGAGAAATGAATTCATTACATGCCGCATCACATTTGCTGCCGATTCTCTACAAGCGTAAAGTATGGATAACCTAAAGCATTTTGTTTTGCACTTGCAATGGCTTTCTTGCAAGGATTATCCAGGCTTGCTATGATTCAATCTCCCGTATTCTAAAGGAAAAAGTATTCCCAGCTGATATTTAAACTACCAGATTCTTTGTGGGACCACTTGGGGTAGATTGTAGGGGTAACATTGAAATATAATTTTATCATATTTTATCTATATCTTAAATTATTGTATGTTATTCCAATTTCATTTTAGACTGTATTTTATTCCAATTTCATTTTAAATCATATTTTATTCCAATTTCATTTTAAATTGTATTTTATCCAATTCCATTTCAAATTGTTTTATTAAGTTTTAGTAATAATTTGTTTCTGGAACTCTGCATTTTGATGGCCCAAGGGCTAATCAATCAATCAACCAATTAATCAATCAATAAATAAAGGAAAAAGCAATCCCTACTCATATTTAAACTACCAGATGCTATTGCTGGAAATGCTGGGATTTTTTTTTTCCAGCAAAAGCTTGATTGGCAGTTGTGATATTAGTTTCATTTACTAACTTGGCACTCCAATCATTACTGACTGTGAGCAGTGTACAACACATCTAAACCAGGTTAAATATGTAAATGTATAAAATGAACACTGTGCCAGTACCATGGACAATTCAGTGGTATCACTGCACAAGTCTTATTTAGTTTTCTGGAGTCACACTGATTTCTATGGGACATCTGGCACATGCTATAAAAGTTCTTTGATTTAGATCTTGGCATCTCCAGTTATGTCAATTGGGCACCACCTAACCCTCAGAGAAGGAAATAGTGTGTTTGTAGACAAAACAGCTTTCAATTTATCCAATAAAATGTTCATGTTTATATTCATATACTCGGCTACACAAACTTTTTCCCACATAGGATACAGATTGGTAAGATTATGAACAGGAATAAGGTTAGCCTTGCATTCTGCTGTTCTTTGGATTATGTAAAATTATTGCAGACATTGTTAAGGCAAGGAAAATAAAACCCCTGGGAAAATATTGACTGGGAAAAGCACCTCCATTATAATTTGATGGATCTTCTCATATAGTAGAATAAAGTAAAACCTGTAATATGGGTTTAAACATAGAATAGTACTTGAAGGCTTTCCCAAAAACCCAAAATGACAGGGAAATGACATGCACAATGGGGACATCAGAATGCATCTTGCCCTTACAAACTTGACATTGGATGCAAATACTTAAATTGTGAAATTTGCATGCCATATTATGACACACTTCATCATTTGCCTTCCCTGCAGATACCTATGAAAAGAAGTACAAAATACTGAAGACTCAAGAACTGTACTTGATCTTGGAGTGTCATTCTGGAGCTTATAGTCCCAAAATAGGCAAGATTGTGATAAAATGAAATTCCAGTTGAGTTTAAATTGAATTTACAACATTGCGATGGCATGTAGGTTTTACTCAGAGAAGAGGGAGGGGGCATGACAAGCCGTTACAGAAAAGACATGAGTCTGGGAAAGTAGAAAGCATCAGAAGGAAATTCATACCAACTCTGCTTTGATTATGTCAGATATAAGTGAAAGCAGAGATGGGCTTTGAAAGATTTTCAGGATTCTGTACAACACCTTAATCACATTAAACAACCTAAGACTCTTAACCATTTCTTTCTAAAAAGACTGAAAAACATAGAATTAGCATAATAATTTATTGTGTATTTAATGAAGTTTCCACTAAGTCTGGATACCGAATCTTGTTTTGCTGTTGCTTCACTTTCAATAGAAATTTGTAATCAAATGAGAGATATTTCTTTTGTTTGTATTCTACTTTTTCTTCAGGAGCTCAAGGATGTGAACAGTCAACCCTTTGTCTTTACAACAATCTTGTGAAGTAATTTAGATTGAGCTGGGAACTTGGATCTTCCCAATTAGTCCAACACTTTAATCCAGGAATGTGAAATCTTAGCTAGACCTTGTAATGGGATAATAATATTTCAGATTGCACAGCCCTAGTTAGGACTTTGATTACAAACTTCTACTGAAAATAAAGTAACAGCAAAACAAAAACTCCGTATCCAGACAGCTCACCTCTGAAAAAGAATGTTCTACTTAGCATATCTAAGTGGAAGCTTCCCCAAGTGCTTAGTGGTCTACAGAGACTACCTAGCACACCTGCTCATTTTGTTCTCTCCTGTTCTGCCAGCAAGCAACTTTTTTAAATGAGCCAAATGAACTGTCTTCTTGTGAACCCAGAATTATATTTAGGAATGGCAGCTGGAGGCCTCCATCGAATGCAGAATGATTGTCGTCTGCTCTCTAATCAGAAGGAGCCACGGAAAGGACATGTCCTGAAGTTTCCTCTTATTACAGTAGGAAAATCTTCAGTATTATTTGTGTAATACTATCTGAGAAGCCCTGCATGGCTTGGGATCTGGTTACCTTAGAGATCATATATCTCTAGACAGAATTCTCCATGAGGATACTGAGATCAGCTGGACCAATCTCATTAATCGCCTAAAATTCTCTGTGGAGGACTTGCATCTTGGCAATTTCTAGCCAGCTTTCAGCATCTGCAGAAATAATCACTCCTCGGACCAATAAAAGAGAATATTTGTAGCTCAGGGTTGAAATGAAGGTGGCCTTTGTGCTTTCTGAGTTTGGTTGTTTTCTTGCAGATGTTTCATTACCCAAACTAGGTAACACCATCACTGATGCTGGGGAGAGGGGGTATATTTTGGGAGTTGAAGTCATAAGACTTAAAGTTGCCAAGGTTGGCCACCCCTATTCTAAGGCTCAAAAAAAATGGTTGAGGTGTGCCTCCAATTTATTTAAAGGTGAGAAAGGAGCAGGATCGTTTTGAAGCAGTATTCTGGAACATCCTATCTCCTCCCATTTATGATTATAACCTTGTTGCTTGTATCTTTATGATTTATATTGTTTTATTTAGTTTCCTTGTATGATTTGATTGTTTATTTAATATCCTATGACTATCACTAAGTGTTGTCTTATGATTCTTGATGAATGCATTTTTTATGTGCACTGAGAGCTTATGTACCAAAGACAAATTCCTTGTGTGTCCAATCACACTTGGCCAATAAAGAATTCTATTCTAATTCTATTCTGTAATATCACTGAGTGTTGATTATTCTACATAACCTGGGACTTTTTTATTTAAAATGTATTCCAAGTGAAGATTTGGAAGGGACAACATTGGAGGAACACTGAATCTAAGAAATTCAACCCAAAGCAGTCCAGAATAAATCTTTCTGTTGCACAAGTTAATGTAATGTAAGCCAATTTGATGCATAACCCAGACAAAATTATGAAATAGTTATTAAGTAATTACTTTGTGAACCTTTGGATGGAAAGAACATTGCTTTGCCTGAGTCAGCAGAGGTTTATTAAGAATAATAGTAAGAGCAATAGAAATAACACTTATATAACACCTCATTGCACTTTACAGCATTCTCTGAGTAGTTTACAATATCAGCATATTGCCCCCCCAACAATCTGGGTCCTCATTTCACTGATCTCGGAAGGATTGGAGGCTGAGTCAACCTTGAGTTGGTCAAGATCGAACTCCTGGCTGTTGGCAGAGTTTGCCTGCAATACTGTATTCTAACCACTGCACCACCATGGCTCAACAGCATCAACATGGCTCACTAGCACATGCTAAATTGTGCTAAACCAATCAACTTTTGCTAAACCATGCTAAACCAACCCACTTTTTGGGTAGTGAGAGTTGTCCCCAGGATTAAGTATGCAATGCATCATGACTTCAGAAAGGACTGAATAAAAGCATCCTGTAAATTTTTATTGCGAAAATGATTGCTTAGACTATGCTTGCATAGGGCTACTACTTGAACAGTGATATCCAAAGAGTGTTTATCAATGGCTCCACATCAGCCTGGATGCAAGTACCCATTCTTGGCTTTGTTGTTGTTCAACATATTTATGAAGAATGTGGATGTGAGGTTAAAAATATTATCAAATTTGTAGACAACACAAAAACAGAGAGGAAAGTACAGTACATCTCTTAGAGCATCAAGATTCCCAAACCATTGAAATTGGAACATTAGGGGGAAACTAAGATTAATTTCTACATGGATAAATGTCAAGCCTTGAATTTTGTTAGGAAAAATAAAAGACATAAGTAAATGAAGGCAGGGAAACTCTACTAGGCAGGAGTTATGCAAGAAAGGTTCTTGGTGGATAGCAAGAAAGTCCACTTGCTATTTGGAAAAAGCACCTTTGGGATAACCATGAATTGGATGATTGACAATCTCCATAGACATAAGCCAAGAGAGTGATGCAGTTGCAAAAAAAGCAAAGTAATCCTATGCTGCATCAGCAGAATTACAATGTCAAGTTCATCTCTACTCTGAATTCGTGATCACAGCTAGATATGGGCAAAGAATGTTGAATGGCAATTGATAACTCTGGAGCATGTCCATGATAAACATATTGGAAGGAAAAGCAGAAACAATTGGCTTTTTTGAATATGGGATAGCCTAGGGGTGGGCAATTATGGCTCCTTTGTGACTCGTGGACTTCAACTCCCAGAATTCCTGAGCCCGCCATGCTGGTTGTCTTGCCTCCATACTGGCTCAGGAATTCTGGGAGTTGCAGTCCACAAGTCATGAAGGAGCCATAATTGCCCACCTCTGGGTTAGCTTGAAGAAGACTGTAGGAATACATGAAAACTGTCTTAAATATCTGGCAAGCTATCATTTAGAAGGATATTGGAGTTGTTTTTGGAGAAAAGATCAGAAACAATGGGCTTAATTTGCACTGTAGTAAAATTCAGTTGCATGTCAGAAAATTGTTCAACTATCAAACAGACTATCTTGAAAGGTAGTGAATTCTTCTTCAGTGAAGGTTTTTAAACAGAGATGGATGACCATCTGGTAGTTGTAATAAAGAATTCATGCACTGGGCAGGGGGTGGACTAAATTATTTCTAGGGTTTCCTATATTCTGTGATTTTATTAATACCTGGACTGAGAGCTAAACATACACTAGAGCATTTCATTTCTATTAAAATTATAGTCATTATTTCTAACTTTGTACATCTACATATAAATCAGCGCATGCAAATGTTATGCAAATTACATTTTCCTTTGTCTTCTTGTTGGGGATGATGGGGGCATTTCAGTTTGTCTGTAGCTAAAGAAGGGTCACCTCAGTTGCTATTGCTAGATTGCGGGATGAATTTTCAGGTGTCAATTCATTTTGCGCACAATGCACAGTTATCCTAAAACGATGTAAAACAAAACCCACCTTTGTTAGAAAGATATTTGGAAGCTAATGTAGTACTGGCTGATTATGACCTTGCTTTAATTGGATGTGTTTGCATTGCAATTTTAGTGAAACGATGTGTAGTTTCATTTTTAATTGGATTTTATTATTGTATTTTATTAATTTTCCAAGCTGCCTCAACATGGGAGAAACAGTGTAGCAATAAAAGAGAGCAGAATTAGACATTTCCATTTTATTATTTATAATTTATTTATAGACCTGTTTATGAATTGCCCATCCATCTACCAGATGCTCAAGTGGGTACACAACTGACTAAATAATAAATAAAAATAAAAATCCGCATATTTCAGAAATAAATTTACACAGCAGCAAATATATTCAGGATAACTAAAGAACCGTATTGAAACCATTCAAAGTTTACTAAAACAGAATTTTTTTTCTCTGTAGGAAAGAGGACCAGTTTAACCTCCTTAGGGAAGATGTTTCTTAATAATGGTGCCAGATAAGACCCTGTCTCAATGGCCTACAGGTCTAACATAACTAGGAGGGGAAATATATAAAGAACTGAGGTAACAGCTACAGATTATGAGTGGCTTGAAGAATGGAAAAGATTAATTTTGCTTGGTTTAACTGTGCTACTCCTTCATATTTCATCTTCTTTCAATACTTCGGGGAGGGGACAGCTTTATAGCACTTAGCAATAGCAGTAGCTTTATAGACTTATATACCACTTTACAGTGCTTTATAGCCTTCTCTAAGTAGTTTACAGAGTCTGCAAATCGCCCCCAACAATCCGGGTCTTCGTTTTACTGATCTCGGAAGGATGGAAGGCAGCCTTGAGCCTGGTGAGATTTGAACTGCCAAATTGCTGGCAGCCAGCAGTCGGCGGAAATCTGTTATATTTTCTGACAACCAGAGTTAGTGGTATAATCTTCCTATATACCCAGGATAACAGTTTACCCAGTATTCCTAAAACAAACTTTATCTAGTTAATATCCTCAAATCTTACTACAGTAACTCCCTCAGTGATATTCAGAGGACTTCATCCCAACCGGTACAAAGAAGATCTGAATCAACTGCCTTTATTTAAAGCACCAGAATCTGCACTATAAATATGCAGATAGATCATCATATAGCAGCACGGAAATCTCTTTGATGCCACCTAGTGGTCTTTTCCATTTTTGCATGCGCTTTTTTTTTTTAACCTGATCATACCTTAAAAGATGTACAGGTTAAAATATCTGCTTAACTCCTGAAAATAACAGGGCTTACTCAAAAACGTTTGACAAATATATATGTGGTCCATCCATTGGATTAGTTAGTCCAGCCTATCTGACTGACAAAGTAAAGGGAGGAAAAATTGTTTTAAAAGGCTTGGGTTTTTTGCTTTCTCTCCCCCCCCCCCCCACCGCCCATCCTTTATGCCAAGAACACTTTGCAGATCCATTGGTGTGTATCTTTAGGAGACAAGAGAGAAAACCAAGGGAATCTATTAGAAATTGCTTCTGCTGGCTCATTAATCTTTTACAGCAAATAATATATGCATAACATAAGATAGGAGACTATCTCCAAAGAATAACATTTTTGTAAGGTTAGAAAACAAATTGGAGAAATATATTAAGTTACTGGAGCATTGGAGACCTTTGAAAAATGTTGAAACTTTTTCAGTCTTGCTATTGATCTAAAAATAAGCATGTGAATGTTTGTGCATCTTGGTGTGTATATGGGGGTTAGAGGAAGGGGGAAACATTCCACTGAAAATAATATTTATTCTAAATTATACTGTTTTGTTTTGCTTCTGTGTCACATTTCATAACTGCCAGAATCTTTTGCTCTCCACAGTTGAAAGTTTGTAAAGAACCCGGGGAAGGAAATAAATCAAATCTACTGGTGAGTTTGTGAATGGAAAAAAAGCTCCTTGGCTCTGATTCAGTTAAGGAAAACTTGCAGATCTATGCATTGCTCAAGCCCAATTCCAATTAATTCAATAGGACTTGAGCCCAGGTAAATGCATTATAGAATTGCAGCCCAACTCAATTAATCATATAAGTTTTAATCAATTAAAATATCTGATCTACATAAATTTACATATCAATAAATAATCTGTTCTGAACAAAAGTTGTTTCAGATGATTGATAGTTTTCTTTAAGGAAAGAACAATATCTTCCGAAAAGGTGCTTGCACTTTGAATTTATAACTATTTACATTAAAAACAATTAGTTGCTTATAGAACTGTTGCCTAATTAAACGAAGGACAATTTATTTGATTAAATTATGTTAATCAAGTAGTGTAGGACGGTCTTAGGCAGTGGAGCAAATCTTGCAACGAATGTAGATGCCCAACTCTTCAGTAAAAGGCCCAGGTCAGAATTGCTGAGAAAAACTGTTCTTGTAATTCAGGTAAGTAGGAGAGAGGTGGTATATAAATTTAAATAAA
>JAEANM010000837.1:0-31686 GCA_017656035.1 Myanophis thanlyinensis
ATGTTGCCCGTCAGGATGCTTTCTACTATACAGGAGTAGAAGTTTCGGAGCACTGCTGTGGGCAGTCTGAAGTCTTTAAGTTGTCTGAGATGATATAGGCGTTGTCGGGCCTTTCTCACCACGATGTCGATGTGTTTTGACCAGGTTAGGTTTTGCGAGATGTGGACACCTAGGTATTATATTCCACTGGTTAATTGTCCTCACCGTTAGAAGTTTCTCCTTAATCCCAGGTTGCTTCTCTCCTTGATTAGTTTCCATCCATTGTTTCTTGTCCTGCCTCCTGGTGCTTTGGAGAATAAATTGACCCCCTCCTCTAGAGCAGCCCCTCAAATACTGGAATACTGCTAACATGTGACACCTAATCCTTCTTTTCTCTAGACCAGCCATACCCAATTCCTGCAACCAGGAATTCTTCTCCCATGTTTTCCTGGATCAGCAATCGGCAGGACATCCAAAGTCTTCATCCACCACCAATATTTTCTGATTTTATCTCAGGGATCAAGAGTATACAAGATACTGACATCTCAACAAAGCTTGGCCTTGTTGTACACATTTTGCAGAACATTTTGCGTAACATTCATGTGCAAATTTATCTAATGTGCTTTTCTTTTCTTTTTTTTAGTTATCTCCCATGGTTTGAAGTCTTTTACAAACTGCTGAATATTCTAGCAGACTACACAGTGAAGGGCCAGGTAAATATCTGGGTCACACTTTGTGTGTGACTTGATGTTTGTTTGTCGTGCGCGTTTGAATAGGTGTGTGTATTTGAGAAAGACCCAGTGTTATCATTTGCCAACACCAGAGGTGAACCAAGCCACTTTGGATTCAGTTTTTGGAGACAATTCCAGAATTATTGCACTAGAACAAAGTTTTGATAAAGTAAGAATATCCTGTTTTTAAAGAAAGGAAGGTCTCTATGCATTTTTTTTCCCCTGTTCCCTGGTAAAGCCAAATAATATTTGATTCTGTTTGTGGTTATTTTAATATCCCCTGTTAAATTATAAAGGTGATAATTGTTTACAGGCATGTCAGGTTAGACATATGCTAAATAAGAAGATAAGAGCAGGTTTTAGAAGCTATTCAGATGTTTCTGAATGATCCAAACATACTAAGCTCCAGAAACTGCCTTATTTTATGTCCAGGTTTAGCAAATCATTCAGTTTCGCTGCACGCATGTTGCGCATTGACAATAAAGGATTGAATTGAAATCATTTAAGATTGTTCATTGTCCAGCAAATCACCAACTTTTTGGAGGTATCTCTTGGTACTTCTGGTAGACAAGCTGTCCTATCATGGCTGGATAGATGCCTATCATTGTTATTGGGAAAGTAGCCCGCCCTGATTTATGGTCATCCAAACCAGCGAAGGTTCAACTCTCAGAATTTCATTGGAAATAACAGGAATGGAAGCATCCATTGGTCCACCAGAGTGGTGAAGGTGGACACGAGCAAAGAAGAGGCTCCCGAATGGATGTAGTGGGGCCTTTTGAGGCTCACAAGAACTCCATTTTGCAATTTCTGTCAGAAGAGAGCACAGCCAGAAGGTTGTTAACTTAAATACTGTATTTTTCGTCGTATAAGACGCAACTAAAATGCACCTAGATTTAGAAGAACCAAAAAAAATTTTTTTTGCCTCAGTGCTCCCCATTTTCGGGCCTTTTTCCAACCCGTTTTCGAGGCTTTTTCTGGCCTGTTTTTTCAGCTTTTTTCAGCCCGTTTTTGAGGGGTTTTTTTGGCCCATTTTTGAGGGGGTTTTTTGGCCCATTTTTCAGGTTTTGTTTTGGCCCATTTTGGGGGCTTTTCTTTGGCCCATTTTCAGGGCTTTTTTGGCTGGTTTTTGAGGCTTTTTTCAGACCATTTTTCAGGTTATGTTTGGCCCATTTGGGGAGCTTTTTTTCACCTGTTTTGAGGCTTTTTAGCCCATTTTTGAGGTTTTGTTTGGTCCATTTTCGGGGCTTTTTTGGCCTCTTTTCAGGGATTTTTTGGCCCATTTTTGAGGCTTTTTTGGCCCGTTTTTGAAGTTTTGTTTGGTCCATTTTCTGGGGTTTTTTGGCCTCTTTTCAGGGTTTCTTTGGCCTCTTTTTGGGGCTTCCATCCTCCCTGTGGAATTAACTTCTGTTACGGATCTCCGGTGTTTCCGACGTGCCCTGAAGACCCATTTATTTCAACAAGCTGGCCTGGCCTGATACCTGGGGTTTTAATTTAATTTTAATTGAAATTTTAAACCAAATTTTAACTCTATATTTAATTGTTTAATATTTTAACTGATTTTAATTGAAATTGAAATTTAATGATAATGTTTTAATTAGTCAGCTGTTATTTAATTATTTTAAATAGGTTTTAAATTGTTATCTGTATTTGTTTTTACTGGCTGTGCACCGCCCCGGGTCCCTAGGGAGAGGGGGCAGTATATAAATCAAATAAACTATAACTATATTTTGATTACGTATGTATCCTGTTTCCTGTATCTGGATAGGATAAAATTAACTGCATCTGAACTATTGTTTGTTCGGGCTTTGTGGTTTCTTATACGTTGCAGCTCGAACCTGCGCAATAAACCTTTTCTGTTTGATCCCGGAATTCCTGGTCAGTTCCTTAATTCCATAACACTTAAAAGCCAAAAATATTGGACACAAATACATATGTGGCTGGAAAAAATGACAAAGTAGCATATTGACTTAAAAACCAGAGATTCCTGCTGGGAATTTTACCTGAAAAGTATAGCAAGGGGAATGCATATTTAATTATTCATGTATTAATGGCTGCTAGAATTGTATTTGCACAAAATTGGAAAAGTGAAGAGATACCAACAGAGGGTAATGTGATCAGGAAAAGATTAGAATGTGCAGAAATGAACAGATTAACGCTTGCAATTAAGGAGGAAGAACAAACTAAATATATGACATGGGATCTATTTTATCAATGGTTAGATAACAAAAATGGAAGTTAGAAACAGGGAAATATAAGCAAAAGATTAGTAAAAAGAAGAAATGTTATGAGAGGGAAATAAATACTATGATTATGATGATTTTATGATAGTATGATATGATATAGTTACTATGGTTAACATTTCAATAATATAGAAACAATAATGTAATGAACATTGATGTAGACATTATGATTACTATTTGGCAAAAATATTTGTTCCCAGATGACACACTGCTTAATTGAAAATGGAACTTTTATATGTTTTAAAAATACTAAAACAGACTTATGACCACAACTGAACCCAAAAGTTATGTTGTTAAACAAGACAGTTAAGTGAATTTTGCCTCATTTTAGATCTTCCTGGCCACATTTGTTAAGTGAATCCTGCAGTTGTTAAGTTAGTAGTACATCTGTCTAGTAAATCTAGCTTCCCCGTTGACTTTGCTTGTCAGAAGGTTGCAAAAGGGGATCTCATGACATCCTACATCCGTCATAAATATGAGTCTGTTGCCAACTGTCCGAATTTTGATTACGTGACTTCAGGGTTGCTGTAACAATCGTGTGAAAAAATGGTTGCGGGACATTATTTTCAGTGCAGTTGTAACTTTAAATGGTCACTAAATGAATGGCTGTATGTCAAGGACTACCTGTACTATCCTAGAAATAAGTATGATTACTACCAATCACCTCTGAATCCAAAGCACTTATATGTTGCACAGGTAGAAAGCACTAAAAATAATTTTCTTTCATTATTTTTTTTAAATTTTACTGTCCTTGAGAGTTTTTTATTCTTGTTTCTGATTACAGAACCTGTCTCTTGATTTTCTAGATATGTGTCCCAAGCCAAGCAGGAGGCCAGAAATGGAAACCTGGAAGCATCTCGCCAATTGTTCCAACAGGCTCTTGAAATCCATTTCAATGAAAAGCTGACCGCAAACATTAAAAAATTGGAGGAAGCCCTGGCTTTGCTGGCTGTGGAAGAAGAGGACGACAGCTTTGTGGACGTGTGTCAGAGCGGACTCCTGCTGTATGGAGAAATGCACGATAAGCTTTTTGATTATCAGAGAGAAGGGGTTGCCTTTTTGTACAAGTTATATCGAGATAGGAGGAAAGGCGGCATCCTGGCTGATGACATGGGACTTGGGAAAACCATTCAGGTCATCGCATTCCTCTCGGGGATGTTCGACGCCGAACTCATCCGTTCCGTGTTGCTGATTCTCCCAGCCACCCTTCTTAACAACTGGGTGAAAGAGTTTGCCAAGTGGACCCCGGGCCTGCGAGTGAAAGTTTTTCACGGGACCAACAAAGCGGAACGTAACAGGTACCTGGAGCGGATCCAGAGGAGAAAGGGCATCCTGCTCACAACCTACCAGATGCTCCTCAACAGCTGGCCGCAGCTTTCTAGCTTTGGTGGGAAAGAGTTTGTTTGGGACTATATCATTCTGGATGAAGCCCATAAAATCAAAACTCCGTCTGCCAAAACAACAAAATCCGTGCATGCCGTTCCTTCCAAAAACCGCATCCTCCTCACAGGGACCCCGATCCAAAACAACCTCAAAGAACTTTGGGCCCTTTTTGATTTTGCTTGTCAAGGCTCACTTTTGGGTACCATGAAAACCTTTCGGATGGAATACGAGAACCCTATCACAAGAGCTAGGACCAAAGATGCCACTCCTGGAGAGAAAGCTCTGGGACTTAAAATCTCAGAAAACCTGATGTCCATCATTAAGCCATATTTTCTGAGACGGACTAAAGACGAGCTCCAGAAGAAGAAGAAGAAGCCTGAGCTTCCAAACCATCTTCTTGAAGACCAATGTCAAGATGTTGCTCCCGAAATGCCTTCTCTTCCTCGAAAGAACGAGTTCATTGTATGGACGTTCTTATCACCTATACAAGAGGAAATATATAGAAATTTTATATCCTTGGATCATATCAAGGAGCTGTTGTTGTCTACCAGGTCCCCACTGGCGGAACTGAATATCCTGAAGAAGCTCTGTGATCACCCAAGGCTCTTGTCAAGTCGAGCATGTAGTCAACTTGGGCTGGAAGCATCCAATTATAGCGAACAAGAAGGTGCTGAAAATGAACCTAGTGAGCTCCCAAACATGAAGAGGAGCATTGGGCACCTTTCTGATGAGATGCTGATTCAGGAGTCTGGAAAGTTGAGCTTCCTTGTGGCACTGCTGGAGAGACTGCAAGTTGAGGGACATAGAACTCTGGTGTTCTCCCTGTCGCGGAAAATGTTGGACATTATAGAGCGTGTCTTAACTCACAGGGGCTTTAAGCTCATGCGCATTGATGGGACAGTGAACAAGTTGGTAGAACGAGAGAAGAGAATTGGCATGTTTCAGAAAGATGGAGACTACTCTGTCTTTTTGCTTACTACTCAAGTTGGTGGGATTGGTTTGACCTTAACAGCTGCTAGCCGAGTAGTGATTTTTGATCCTAGCTGGAATCCAGCAACAGATGCTCAAGCTGTGGATCGAGCTTACAGGATTGGTCAAAAAGAGAATGTTGTAATCTATCGATTGATTACCTGTGGGACAGTAGAAGAGAAGATCTATAGAAGACAAGTCTTCAAGGACTCCTTAATACGTCAAAGCACGGGGGATAAGAAAAATCCCTATCGCTATTTCACTATGCAAGAGCTAAAGGAGTTGTTCATATTGGAAGACACGCGAAGCTCAGCCACACAGCTACAATTGCAGTCCTTACATGCCACCCAAAGAAAAACAGACACCGAGTTGGATGGACACATTGCATACCTCCATGCGCTGGACATATTTGGCATTTCTGACCATGATTTGATGTACACACGTGAGACAGCACATGATGACGAAGCCGAAAATGAAGAAGCCCACAGGTATATTGAACAAAGAGTCCAAAAAGCCCAAGAGCTGGTCCAACTAGAATCTCAGTTGAATGACCAGCACATGAGTAATATCAGAAACATGACTGAAGGAGCATGGCTGAGAGATATAGACTCATCCACCCAGCCAAAAACAAAACCATCCAAGTCTTCTCCGGGTGAGACTCTTGGGCCTTTTATGTCCGAAAAGACAACCCCAACAATCATAGAATCACCCACTCTATCCACAAAGAAATCACCAACAATTCCTCCAAGTTTTGTGGCTACCCCACCTGTATTTATTCCTCCTGTCATCAATAATGAAGTTATTGATCTTGTAAGCAATGATGACAATGATGTTACTGATATGGTCAATTTGAGCTCTAAAATGACCAGTCTGGGGATTGAAGATATGGCTGATGAGCAAATGATTCAGATTATTTCTACTTTGGAGGATGCTTTGCCTTCTCAGGAGAAAGAACACCTATTTCCCAGCTTCCAGGCATGTGACCTAAAGCCTGGGACAGGTCTTACATCCCCTTTTCAGACTCATTCAATATCCAACAAGGAGGACTACGGTCCTGAATCCGGCACCATTTCGGGACTGCCTGCCGAGGATACAGATGGTGAGCAAATGGCTTTCCATACAACGAACACGGATACTCTACATTCCATAAACAAAGAATATCAACCAACCAGTCTGCAAACAGATGAGCAAAATGAGAGTCTAAATGTTGTATCTTCTGTTCCCCAAGCTACTTCATTATCTATCAAAGGCAGTGTCACCTCTGAAGCCAAAATGATCTCTCGCGATACCTCTCCAGAAGGAAAAAGTGAGCTTAAAGATGTCCAGATGAAGCTGCTGGAAGAATCAATTGGGTATCCTGATGATGGCATCCACCAAACTGTAGCTGACATGTCACTTGATGATTTTTCAATCTCTCATGGAGATGCCGAGGTAATTAATGAATTAGATGCTGTGGCACCACATGGGACTGAAAACAACACACTGCAGAACTCTGATGTGAGAGAAACCGTACAGTTGAAGTCTCTTGCTATTTCCCCTCACTATCAGCAGATGACAAATATAGAAAACATGACTGAAGGAGCCTGGCTGAAAGATGTAGACTCATCTACAAGGCCAAAAACGGAACCATCCAAGTCTTCTCCAGGTGATGCTCTTGGGCCTTCCCTGTCTGAATGGAAAAACCGAAAAATCATAGAATCACCCACGCCATCCACGAAGAAATCACCAACTCCTCATCCAAGTTCTGTGGCTACCCCACCTGTATTTATTCCTCCTGTCATCAGTAATGAAGTTATTGATCTCGTAAGCGATTTGGATGTTGATGTTAATGATATGGTCAATTTGAGCTCTGAATTGACCAGTCTGGGGATTGAAAATATGGCTGATGAGCAAATGCTTCAGATTATTTCTACTTTGGAGGATGCTCTTCTTTCTGAGGAGAAAGAACACCAATTTCCCAGCTTCCAGGCGTGTGACCTAAAACCTGGGACAGGTCTTGGATCCCCTTTTCAGACTCATTCAATATCCAACAAGGAGGACTACGGTCCTGAATCCGGCACCATTTCGGAATTGCCTGCCGAGGATACAGATGGTGAGCAAATGGCTTTCCATACAATGAACACGGATACTCTACATTCCATAAACAAAGAATATCAACCAACCAGTCTGCAAACAGATGAGCAAAATGAGAGTCTAAATGTTGTATCTTCTGTTCCCCAAGCTACTTCATTATCTATCAAAGGCAGTGTCAGCTCTGAATCCAAAATGATCTCTCACGATCCCTCTCCAGAAGGAAAAAGTAAGCTTAAAGATGTCCAGATGAAGCTGCTGGAAGAATCAATTGGATATCCTTCTGATGATGGCATGCACCAAACTGTGGCTGACATGTCACTTGATGTTTTTTCAATCTCTCATGGAGATGCCGGGGAAATTAATGAACTAAATGCCATGGCACCACATGGGACTGAAAACAACACATTGCAGGACTCTGATGCGAGAGAAACCATACAGTTGAAGTCTCTTGCTATTT
The DNA here is from genome assembly GCA_017656035.1 of Myanophis thanlyinensis. Classification (NCBI taxonomy): domain Eukaryota; kingdom Metazoa; phylum Chordata; class Lepidosauria; order Squamata; family Homalopsidae; genus Myanophis; species Myanophis thanlyinensis. Next base: position 7,833 of record JAEANM010000837.1, read on the forward strand.
CCCCTCACTATCAGCAGATGACAAATATAGAAAACATGACTGAAGGAGCCTGGCTGAAAGATGTAGACTCATCTACAAGGCCAAAAACGGAACCATCCAAGTCTTCTCCAGGTGATGCTCTTGGGCCTTCCCTGTCTGAATGGAAAAACCGAAAAATCATAGAATCACCCACGCCATCCACGAAGAAATCACCAACAATTCCTCCAAGTTTTGTGGCTACCCCGCCTGTATTTATTCCTCCTGTCATCAGTAATGAAGGTATTGATCCTGTAAGCAATGATGACAATGATGTTGTTAGTGATATGGTCAATTTGAGCTCTAAAATGACCAGTCTGGGGATTGAAGATATGGCTGATGAGCAAATGCTTCAGATTATTTCTAATTTGAAATTTCTTCTTTCTGAGGAGAAAGAACACCAATTGCCCAGCTTCCAGGCGTGTGACCTAAAGCCTGGGGCAGGTCTTATGTCCTCTTTTCAGACTCATTCAGTATCCAACAAGGAGGACTACAGTCCTGAATTTGGCACCATCTCGGAACTGCCTGCCGAGGATACAGATGGTGAGCAAATGGCTTTCCATACAACGAATACAGATACTTTACATTCCATAAAGAAAGAATATCAACCAACCAAGCTGCAAACAGATGAGCAAAATGAGAGTCTAAATGTTGTATCTTCCGTTCCCCAAGCTACTTCATTATCTATCAAAGGCAGTGTCAGCTCTGAATCCAAAATGATCTCTCGTGATCCCTCTCCAGAAGGAAAAAGTGAGTTTAAAGATGTCCAGATGAAGCTGCTGGAAGAATCAATTGGGTATCCTTCTGATGATGGCATGCACCAAACTGAGGCTGACATGTCACTTGATGTTCTTCATGGAGATGCCAAGGAAATTAATGAACTAGATGCTACGGCACCACATAAGGCCATGGTTAGCAAAATGACTGAAAACTGTGTGCTACAGAACTCAGATGCAAGAGAAACTGCACTGTTCAAGTCTCCTGCTATTTACTCTGACTTTCAGGTCAATTTCAAATTTGCTTTGGAGGAATATGAGAATGGAGCACGAGCTATCTCGGAGAAAGACATGTCTTTAGAGGAGACAGTAAGTGAAGGATTCCAGCTGAGGTTCAGTAGCTACTGTAGCTCTGCAACGGAATCCGTTGGGAGAGAACACGGAGGTCCCAGAAGCCTCCAGACTACCAATGGTATGGAGGGCTTTGGGGTCATGGACGATTCCAACGGTCCATGTGATAGTAGAGACAGTTTTAGGCTGGGGAGAAAGAAACCTGTTGCGATTATTATTTCGGATGAGGAAGAGGAAAATGACGAATTAATAGATGAACTGGACAAGGACAAGCCAGGTGGCATTTGTATGTCTACACCAAAGACCAACAGGCCAACGGCAGCGATTTGTTTTTCTCCAAGGGTCAAACTGAGTGGAAGAAGGTCAACAGCTTCTCATCAATCTCTCTTTGATATGGTCTTGGAGGATGTGGAGGCTGCAGCCGGAGAAGCAAGAACTGCCGGCAGTGTACCTAATCATAGTTCTGATCAGCATGGGTTTGAAGAAGAACTAACCCAAAATTACCTTGAGCAAATGTCAGAGGAATGGGAAGATGAGCCATCGGGAGAAACCCTGGATTCTGAGAGCAAATCTAGCTATTTTCATGATACAGACTCTTCAAGAGGAGAATATTTTCTCTGACGGACTAGTGCAGGGGGAATCTAATCCTTCTGAAAAAAGGAAGCCTTTAGGTTACTCTTCCTGTGTTGAATGTTTGTTCTGAAGACTTGTTCCTACAGCTGGTTTTTTTTGGGGGGAACCAGCTGCTGAAAATTAAAGATACAAAATATTTAGGTCTGTCTTAGCAGACTCCTTTAGTTCTTTATTATGCTTTGCTGCCTTTTGTTTCAAAGGCAGTTCAATTTTTATCAATCACTTTCTCTTGGGATATGGCTAAACTACTGGAATTTGGAGACTTAGTTCTTGAGGCAGCTAATCTTTGATTGGGCTGGATCACTTGAGATTTTTATTGCAATGATGAGGCATAGTTCTCATGAATCAATCAATTGCAATGATGGAGGACTGACATACCAGAGACAGTCTGAATAACATCTAGCAATGAAAATTTGATTCATACGATCCTGTAGTAATGACTTAGAAAAGGGGTCTCCAACCTTGGCAACTTTAAGACTTGTGGACTTCAACACCCAGAATTCTTCAACCGGCAAAGCTCTGGGAGTTAAAGTCCACAAGTTTTAAAGTTGCTAGGGTTGGAGATCCCTGTTTTTAGAACATAGAAAATGCTTAGACCGGTGTTTTCCAATCTTGGCAACTTTTAAGTTGTGTGGATGTTAAGTCCCAGAATTCTTTACCCATCTTGACTGGGGAATTCTGGGATTTGAAGTCCATACAGTTGCCAAGATTGAAAAATACTGGCTTTGGACATTGCCCAAAAGCATAAAAGTGTGATTATTTCTTTAATCAGATAATAGGAATAGCTTGAGCAATTGAAAGTAATTTTCCTTTTTAAAAAAAAAAATATCCCAATAGTGCTTTTTTTCCCCCAACCCAGTTTTGATACCACTGGGTATTATACAAAAATACTAGTTGTTGACTTACAAGTACAATTGAACCCAAAATTTCCATTGCCAAGCAGGGCAGTTGTTAGACGAGTTTTTCTCTTGGTAAGTAAGCATGGTTTAGTAGTGAATCTGCCTTCCACATCGACTTGTCAGAAAGTCACAAAGGTTTATCACATGACATTGCAACCAGTATAAAATACATGCCAGTTGGCCATGTGTCCCAATTTAAATCATGACCAACCTTCTGGATGCTGCTCAGTTGTAACTCAACATGGTCATGAGTCACATTTTTAAGTGCTGTTGTAACTGGTCTCTAAACAAATGACTTTAAGTCGAGGCCCACCTGGAAAACTTTTCCCCCTGGACGAGCGAACAGTTCATGCTATGCCAGAAAAGTCAAATATGTGGCCCACATCCCTCTTCAATGTGGTTTATTTGGTTTTGCCCTAAAGATTGTTTCACAGATTGTTGTGATTTGCAAATGTTGGTTTATGAAAGAATGTATGGGAAGCAGCCCACGATGGCTTGTTCAGCAAAGTATGCCTAAAACAGGCTATGATTTAGGACGATCGTGTGAAACAACAGCTACCTCTAACTCCACATGCATTCTTGCCATTTTGGCTGTGTGAAAAGCTGCACTGGAGTTTCTTTTTACCCTAGATGAGGACTTCTGTTCTTTAAGTGGAAAGCCCTGTCCACTAGTTACCCTGATTACAGGAGAATCAGATCTGAATCTTTTATCTACTTTAATACCTGATTCTGAGCCAATGGCTTTTGCTAGTTTCGCACTTCATCCCAAGCTTTAGTTTGCTTAACTATGGCTTGCAGACTAAGCCTCCTTCTGTCTGGGTTCATACAAGATTAAAAAACCATGCTCTGTAAAAAGGTGACTTATACAGGGTATCCCAAAATAAATGAAACCCATTAATTCGATTACGATTTATTACTAAAACAAAATACATTAAAATTTTTAACATTTTCTGTGAGCTCATATAATAACAAATGAGTACTGAAAGTTTTGGGCCTTTAGCTAAATTTTAAAGTTTATTTAAATACATGCTCCAAGACCATTCCGTCTCATAGGTGGCGAGCAAAGTTATCGATCACTCTGTCATAAAAAAAAATTTCTAACTTCCAAGCCATGGGGTTTTAAACTAATAATAGTTATTCATAACTGCTAACAAATCTGAAAAATATAAGCAACACGGTTAAAACCAGCATATTTATTGGAAATGTTGTGAGTTTCATTTGTTTTGGGACACCCTGTACTTTATCTGCTTTGTGGCTGTGTTGCAAAAGAAGGCTGGGAAAATGGGTTTTCTGACCTTGAAGAACAGAAAGAAAAAAATTTACTTTGCTTCCTCCATAGGCTGTTTTGGTTAGAGCTAGAAACAAATAAAATGCATAATAAGAGTTGGAAGGTACCTTAGAGCCAGGGATCTCCAACCTTGGCAATTTTATGACTTGTGGACTTCAACTCCCAAAATTCCTCAGCCAGCGCATGCTAAATCTGAGGAATTCTGGGAGCTGAAGTCCTCAAGTCTTAAAGTTGCTTTGCTGGCTGAGGAATTCTGGGAGTTGAAGTCCACAAGTCGTAAAGTTTCCATGGTTGGAGACCCCTGCTCTAGATGGCTCACAACCATACAAAGCGAAGAAATAAAAAGGAAGTTGAAACAAAATGAAATTAAAATATATAATAAAATTAACAAGGAAAAAGAAAACAAAGAAAATACATCAATATGGTAGTAAAGTCACAGCAAAACTAGTAAAGAGCCTTAGTGGCGCAGTGGTTAGAATGTAGTATTGCAGGCTAATTCTGCTGACTGCCAACAGTTTGATCTTGATCGGGTCTAGGTTAACTCAGCCTTCCATCCTTCTGAGGTTGGTTAAAAAGAGGACCCAGACTGTTGGGAGCAATCGACTGATTCTCTGTAAACCTGTGAGAAAGGGCTGTAAAGCACTGTGAAGCGGTATATAAGTCTGTGCTTTTGTTAAAAAAAAAGATGGGTGTGTGGGAAGCAGAGATGAGGAAGGAGGAAGTGAAGTCTGCTATCAGTCTAGCAGCCACCTCCAGAGTCAACGTTCTCCATTGGGTCCCCAGGCCAATTTGCAGAGCCAGCTCTCTTACAGAGAGATAGGAGGTTGGGGGCAAATCTCAGCGGAGGGGGGCAGGGGGAGGGGGCAGGCTGCTCCAAAGGGCAGGAAAAAAAGTCAAAGCAGATACTCTGAATTTGAAATATTTGACAATTCAGGAAAAGCTTCAAGCTTGAAATAGCAAAAGCAATAGGACTTAGACTTATATACCGCTTCACAGTGCTTTCCAGCCCTCTCTAAGTGGTTTACAGAGTCAGCGTATGGCCTCCAACAATTGGAGTACTCATTTGTACCCACCTAAGAAGGATTGAAGGCTGAGTCAACCATGAGCCTGGTGGGATTTGACCTGGTAGTCAGGAGAAATACTGCAGTACTGCAATCTAACTACTGAGCAAATGGTCTCCTTCTCCTTCTTGAATCACTTATTCAGTTAGAGCGGTCTCAGGGACAAATTGTTTCCAAAATGGGCACTTGGTACCAAGTTTCAGTTCAGTTCCTACAGAAATTTCCTCCATTAGCAGCCCCTAATTATTCCTGGGATAATAGACTTGGAAATCAGAGTGAAATTCAGCTGGTTCTAGCAGGTTGGCTAGAACCGGTAGTAAATTTTCTAAGCCATTCGGACAACCAGTTGCTAGAAGAAATCTCCTTTTTTCCCCCACTTTACAGGGTTAATCCTGTAAGGAAGGCAGGAAAGAAACATCCTGGTGGTGTTTCTAGCCTAATCTTTATCGCCCTGCTTATAGAAACTGCCCACCCAGTCACATGACCCCCCCCCCAGCCACGCCCACCAAGCCACGTCCACAGAACCGGTAGGAAAAAAAATTGAATTCCACCACTGTTGGAAATTCCCCATTGAGGCTTATCCTGATAGGATTCCAAGAAGGATGCCCTCTTCACTGACTTACTGGCTCGCCCTTGGGTCCAGGAGGACCTGGGAGTCCATCTCTCCCAGGAGAAGCATCTAAGCCGGGCAGTCCTGGAGGACCCGGGAAACCCGGATTTCCCTTTTCACCTTTCATTCCAGGGAAACCAATCATGTCACCTGGATCCCCTTTAGTCCCAGGACGTCCAGAAGGACCCGGAGGACCGGGAGGACCCTAGAAACAAAACAAGAACCATTTTAGTCCTTAGGATGGCAGGCCATTGGCCCTTTGCTCTCCCCCCTTCTGCCAAGAACAGCCCTGGTGCTTACTTGAGGCCCAATAAGTCCAAAGACACCGGAAACACCTTTGTCACCCTTTGGCCCAGGAAGACCAGGAGACCCTGGGATCCAAACGGAAAGAAGAGATTAATGGCACAGGAAAGAACATGTTATCCCCATGTCCCAAAATAATTTTTTTTGGGGGGGGGGGGGGAGTTACCATATTATTACCATTACCAAATGTTGCCAAAGCTCCACCCACCTGCTGGTCTATTTTTCTACCTTTTTTCAGCCAGTTTTCCAGCCTTTTTTCAGCCCATTTTGGCCTGTTTTTCAGCCTTTTTGGCCTGTTTTTCAGCCTTTTTGGCCTGTTATTGGCCCAGTTTTTGACCTGAAAAAAGGCCAAAAATGGGTCAAAAAAGCCCAGAAAACAGATAAAAAACAGGCTGAAAAAAGGCCAGGAAACAGGCCAAAAAAGGCTGGAAAATGGGCTGGAAAAAGGACTAAAAACAGGCCAGAAATGGGGCACACAAAAGCAGCAACAGGCCACAACGATCCCCACAGCCTAGAACAGCTGATCGTTGGTAGAGGCAGATTTTTTTTCCTTCCCAAAAGCTAGGTGCGTCTTATACTCTGGAGCATCTTATACACCAAAAAAAAAAAGTATTTTTTTTCATTGAAAATGTTTCATTTCTCATCCCAGCAGCTTCTTCTGAAGAACCGAAGAAGCTTCTTGGGTGAGAAGTGAAACATTTTCAAGGGAAAATAAAGCAAGCAAGTCCACTTGCCTTCTGGAAAAGCACCTTTGGGATAATCATGACCTGGATGATTGAGAATCTCCACAGACATTCTTATCCCCATGGTTGAGTCTATGTTAGCCTGCAGGGCCAGGAGGGGCAACCTAGGTCCACAGCTGGCCCCACCTGGTTTTCCAAAAGCATTACCCAAATCCAGCAGGACACTGCTCCCAAATCGCTTGCAAGATATTTACTGACCACAATGTTTTTTTTTTCAAACTTGTTGACTTTGATATGGGACTTAATTCCCAGAATATTCCAGCGAGCATTCTAGGAGATGACATCTCACATCCTGAACAGGACAATTAAAAAAAAAACATACTGTTAACAAAACCCAAAAAGTTTTTACAAGACTCTCTCCTCCCATTCTCTGAGAAACCTGGGTGTGTATTTTGATCCTATCAGTAGCTATTATTACGGCATTAATTTCTCCTCCAATCCTACATTTCAATTTCATGCAACAGAGGAAGAGGAAGCTGAGCTGGGAGGCAAATCCACGGGGAAAGTGCAATGTATTCTCCCACAATACTTTACTCTTCAGAACAAATCGATTGTCCAAGCTTTTCCTCACATGAACATCTCTCCAAATATGGAACCAACTCCCAACCAGCATAGCCACTCCTGAAAATATTAGGAACTGAAAGTCTGCACATCTGGAAAGAAGCCATGTCTGGGAAAGGCTAGCTAGACTGATGTTTGTTTTTCCTCACACTTTTACCCTCCCTCCATTCACACATTTCATGGAGTGGTGGTAATTTCTGCAGTGTGCAAACAAGTCTGTGCATGATGATGTTGTGTCCAATTTAGGGCATGTCCAATTTTTCAGCTTTCAATTTCCAAACATTAGGGGTAACTCAAAAGTTGTGCCATGCCTTAGGAACTGTAAAGATATTTTGGTTACTTTAACATAATTTAGTTGTGCTTGGTAAGTAATTACATAAGTATCATCACTTTTTGACATTTTGTCCATTTCTTTTCTTATGCAATAATGCAACTCTTCACAGTTGTGGTGGGACGGCGAAGTCTTAATGGGCACCAAAAAGAAGCAGAAAGAGAGACAAGCCACAAATGCATACCTGGATCTCCAGGGAGCCCAGGAAAGCCTTTTTCTCCTGGAGGGCCTGGGATGCCACTTCCTATGCAGTTAAAACAGGTGTCCCCCTTGTCACCTTGAATTGCAAGACACACAGCGCAATGAGTTGAATGCAAGAAATGCAGTCATACAAACATGCATACAAACAATTATTTAAATTGAATTTTAAAGTATTGGCCATTGTTTAATTATTTTAATTGTATTTTAACTTTGTTATTGTATTGATGATGTCTGTTTTTATCGGCTATGAACCGCCCCGAGTCCTGCGGGAGAGGGGGCGGTATATAAATTGAATTAAATAAATAAATAATAAAATGCCAGTGAAAATAATCCAGACAGCAAAAATGGATTCTCTTGATTAGAAGCAATCAATCTTCTGTGGAATCCTTGATGCTCTATTGGAGCTCTCTGAGCTTGGTTGTTGGTTTGTAGACGTTTCATTACCAGGCTAGGTAACATTATCATGTAAGTCAATGTGGGGTTTGTTCCCTGATTACATACAATAGCTTGCCCTGCCCTTGTTGGTCGGGGTGTGGCTTTCTACTAAGAGCTTCCTAGAACCACATCCTATGTTCCTATCATGTCTTCATTGTATCTAGATATTTATTTGTTTACAGTTCTTTTGTAAATAGTGGTTTACAGCATAATCAGAGACTATTTCTGATCTCAAGGAAATGCTTGTTTTGTTTTTCTCAGGCAACCAAACTCGTCCTCCCCAATTTTGTGACAAACCACAGCTGAAACCAGAGAAGAATTTCAAAGGAAGGTTGTGAATGTTACAGGTTGAAGGATGGTTTAATAACAGCTCCAACAGTAGCAGCAATAAGACAATCCAAATTCCTCAGTCTAATCAAAAAAGGAACAACCCTTTAGATTTATACCTTTCTGGCCTCTTTCCCCTGAAAATCCTTGGTCTCCACGAATTCCTGGAGGGCCAGGAGGGCCTCGCTCACAAAGCCGATCAACTGAAAGAAAGAAAAACAAATGAGAATCAAGACAAGTGTCAATTTTACAGGAAATGAATGCTGGGAAAGTTCAGAGAAACTTCTCACTCTTAAGAAGAGCTTCAAAACCTGCATCCTTGGTATCCATTCTGAACACCAGGACAAAGACAACAGACTTTGTTTGGTTATTTTTTAAATTTGTATGCTGCTCAACAACAGGCAACTCTCAACTAAAAACATTTAAAACTACAGTAAAAATAAAAAATAAAGACTAAAAAGTGTTGGAGCTTTCCAGTTGGGTTTGAACTACAACTCTTAGAATTCTCAGATGCACAGACCACATGGCAGACTTTCAGGATCCTGGACTGAATCAATCAATAATATTTATTTGGTAAGTAACCAGCAAAAATGTAAAAGAATAAAAACAGAGTGAAGCAAATAAATACCATAAGATGCTAGCAAAATAAATCACAGCTTCATGTTAATACAGTTGTTACCCAGATGAAAAATCTAAAGTATTAATAAGTATAAAATAAAACCGTATAACCCCTAACAATTTATTAATTAAAATGTATCAATGGTAATATTTAAAACAAAGGTAATTGGTTTTTTAACCAATTATCTCTTGCTTTCATTGCAGCAATTCAAATCATGCCATAACCATCCCTGAATTTCAGCTAATATAGACTGAAATCAATTGTTGGACGTTTTTAATAGATACCAGTAATTATCATCTTTCTCACCTGCACAATGGAACGTTATTAAGGGAGGCCCTGAATGCACTTGGATCTAGATTAGATTGTAAGTGAGTCCCTGAACCTCAGCTAATATAGACCAGATATAGAGAAATAAGGACTAGGGGTGACAGTATTCCAATATTTGAGGGGCTGCCACAAAGAAGAGGGAGTCAAATTATTCTCCAAAGCATCAGAGGGCAGGACAAGAAACAATGGGTGTAAACTAATCAAGGAGAGAAGCAACCTAGAACTAAGGAGGAATTTCCTGATAGAACAATTTATCAGTGGAATGAATGACTTGTCTCCAGAAGTTGTGAATGGTCCAACACTGAAGATTTTTAAGAAGAGACTGGACAGCCACTTGTCTGGAATGGTATAGGACAGTGGTGGAGAACCTATGGCATGCATGCCAGAAGTGGCACTCAGAGCCCTCTTTATGCATCATCCCAGCTCAGCTCCACCGTGTTTCTCCATTGCATTTCTCGCCGTCGCTTGCAAAGGATGAAACAGAAGCTCACGAAAGAAAAAGATCGCACCTCTTCCAGAGCTGCTGGTATTGTGACGCCCCACCTCCCACCGGCCAGCTGGTTTTTGGCTCTCCGCCGGGCGTGCGTGCAAGTGTGAGACTTGCAGTTTGGCCACTCAATCTCTAAAAAGTTTGCCATCGCTGGTATAGGATCTCTTACTAGAGCAGGGGGCTGGACTAGAAGACCTCCAAGGTTCTGTTCTGTTCTGTTCTGTTCCGTTCTTTACCTCACTGAGCACTGGTAGTTACAGGTACTCTTCCATTTACAACTATTTATTTAGTGACCAAAGTTACAACAACACTGAAAAACGTGACTTATGACCGGTTTTCACACTTATGATGGTTGCAGCATCCCCACAGTCATTTGATCCAAATTCATGGCAACCGGCATGTATTTGTGTCGTCTGCATTGACCCGGGAGGTCATGTGATCAACCATTTGCAACCATCCCAGCTTCCGGCTTCCGACACAAAGTCAATAGGGGAAGTCAGATTCTCTTAGCGGCTGCATTATTCATTTAACAACTGTAGCGATTCGCTTAACAAATGTGGCAAATAAGGTCATAAAATGTGGTAAAACTCACTAAAGAAGCTGCCTTGTTTAGGAATGGAAATTTTGGACCCAGTTGTGACAGCCTGAGTCAAGGACTATTTGTAGATACTGGTGGCCGTCATTTTCCAACATTTGCTTCATTTTCTTGGCAGCCCTACCTGGTGGCCCTTTTTTTGTCCAAGGAAGAGAAGGAATATCTATTTCAGCCTTCTCCAACCTACACCTTTCAGATGTTCTCCTCTCACGCTTATTAATCCACACAGTCCTAATGCCAGAAGGGTAGCAGGTTGTGGAAACTGACAGAGATGGACTATGAGGAGTTGATGGGTGATGATTAGAAATACTACTTACCAGGTGGGATGGTAGATCCTGGTGGCCCTGGGGGCCCCGGTGATCCTGGGACCCCTATTTGTCCATCAATCCCTGGCTGTCCTGGTATAGAGATCCCAGGAAGGCCCTGATCCCCCTTCTGTCCTCTTTCACCAGGTAATCCAGGTGGACCTGGAGGACCCACACTTGGAACCCCTGCAGTGAGGAAAATGTTAGTTGGAAGGGAGAGATATTAAGGCATATAATTATTAAGGAGCTACATGGCACCAGAATTAATGTCAACTAAAGCTATGTCCAATTGTCTCCTGGCTCTTCAAAGTGGTAAATAATTCAGTTAATATGAGGAATGTAACTCCAAAATACAGAAACGGCCACAAAGATCAGTTAAGTACCACAGTCAACGATTTGGTGGCAGGTTCCTTGCTTAAAACACAAAACTTTTCACAGTGACACAATTATATGTAGAAGCAATCTCAAGTAATAAAAACATGTGGAAAGAAAAAAAAATAAGAGCCTCGGTGGCGCAGTGGTTAGAATGCAGTACTGCAGGCGACTTTTGCTGGCTGCCGGCTGCCTGCAATTTGTCAGTTCGAATCCCACCAGGCTCAAGGTTGACTCAGCCTTTCATCCTTCCAAGGTGGGTAAAATGAGGGCCCAGACTGTTGGGGGCAATAGGCTGACTCTGTAAACCGCTTAAAGAGGGCTGGAAAGCAACGTGAAGCGGTATACAAGTCTTAAGTGCTAGTGCTATCAGATGTGCTGCTGTCTTGAAGCTCTAGACTAGGAAAACATGCACTGTCTTACCTGGGGTGCCTGGTAAACCAGAAGGGCCCTGGGGGCCAGGATAACCACGATCTCCTTTGTTTCCAGGATATCCTGCTAATCCTTTGCTACCCTTTGGTCCCACGGTTATACCGGTGCCCGGCCTTGGAATCACCTGATGTAGCCCAAGGAGCAAGGAAGAATGTTATTTAAATATAGGGCATGAAAGAAATAAGGATTCTATCAAACTACATTGGAATCTTTTCCCCGAGAGAGTCACATAATTCCATGATTTCAATTCCAAAAACATAACCATGAATGAACCATCCCTGAAACCAAGGTGGTTTATCTTCAGCATTTCAGCCGGCATGTGGGAAATAGTAATTAATACCTGTGGGTGTTTTTCTTAATATTCTATCAATGTTAGCATGTAGGAATTTATTGGCCTTGTTTATTGAGACGATTGTTTATGTATCGAGACTTGTGTTCTCATTGCCCTGAACGGAGGTTCTCCAGTTAGCTAGCCCTCAAATTTAAAAATAAATTTAAAAACATTAAAAGCAAAAGCCTGAAAAGGTTTTCAAAGCTGGAATAAAAGCAGGACATTTGTCTCCCTGTTGTTAGGTTTTGCCCAACCGACTTCTGAAATCAAAATTACCTCAGAATTTTCTTTAACAAGATTTATAAAAGTAAATCAAATAAATTACAAGGATCATAACAATTAATTTGCTTTCTCATCAGAATCCATTTGATCTGTCTGCCTGTTAAAGGGGGAGACTTAGTGAAGCAAATAAATATAATAATATATTAACAACTAGCAGAATAAATCAAAGAATGTAATGTTCGATTTTCTATTACTTTTTAATACAATTATTACCCAGGTGATACATCTGCAACAGTGGGGTCCTTGGTGCTCTCTGAACTTTTTTGCAGACATTTCATTACCAAACGAGATAATGTCATGTAACACTCATGAAGGGGTGGGATTTGCACTCTATGTGTACTCTAATGGCTTGCCCTGATAAATCTAAACATTAATGAGTATAAAATAAAGAACGAAATGATATATCCCCTGTATTATAGTTTCTAAACATGGGAAGGGGGGAGGGACCAGTGAGCCTGTTTTGTTGATTTTTTTTGTCTGAAAATCTACATTGGCTTTAATGTTTTCCATGTAGTTCTCAACTTACAACCACAACTGAACCCAAATTTTCTGTTATGAAGCGAGATATTTGCTAAATGAGTTTTGTCCAATTTTACAACCTGTTTTGCGACGGTTGTTAAGTGATCTGGCTTCCCCATTGACTTTGCTGGTCAAAAGGTGATCACATGATCCTGGGATCATTGCAACAGTGACAAATACATGCCACTCTGTGAGGAATGTAAAAGTAACAGTTGGGTTGACAATATATTAACCAAGATTGTTACTGTAACTTTAAGAAAATGTGATTGGCTGCTGCTTCCCCAAGCGGCCATAAGATGGAGCCAGAATCACTGGTAGATGCTGGTTATTGGTTGTTGGTTAGTGTTACTGTTGCAGAGGCCATAGAAGAATGAGGATCTACTGTGAGTTGCTACTGTTTGCAAACTGTGTACTGAGCTGTATATTTGTTACTGGACTTTGATTATTGGATTATCCCTGGACTGAACTGTTTCAATGACTGACTGATTTGACTGTGTATGAATTTGGATTGATGGACTTTGCAAAACCTCTATTTTCCACGGAAGTAAAAACCTATTTTTCTACTCAGTGTCTCTGTATTTTGGTTTGTGTATTTTACCACACCACTCTCACAACGCTTCGCTGCACACTCGTTCTCCTAACGGGGGACTATCCTTAACACACTCACCAAGAGTTCAGATTTTGATTATGTGACCATGGGTGTGCTGCTTTCTTCAGTGCTGTTACAACTTCAAACGGTCACTAAATGAATGGCTGTAAGTTGAGAACTACCCATAAAAGAAACATTTTAAGCTGGTCGTTCTTCTGAATATTGCAATAGCTTTAAAGCCTGAGGAAGCCAGCAGAGATGATACCCTTCTCAATTAGGACCAAAGGCAAAAACAAACATGCTGCATCGCCATATTTTTTTAAAAAATGTGTTTTATATTACAGGATTTAATAATGGCAAAAGAAAACGTTCTAAAAGACGAAGAAATACCTTTGAAGAATTTGCCTGACATGCAATTTAAAGAAGGCGGCAGAAGAGATAGGATTAAGACTTACCTGTCCAGGTGGCCCAGGTAAACCAGTGTCTCCTTTTTCACCCTGCCAATAAAATAAACATCTCAAAATCTGTATTTCTGAGAAAACCGAACCCAGCGCAACTCCACCTATTCCTAGGAAGAGTCTGACCTGCACTACTTACTTTCTCTCCATCTCTTCCCGGGATGCCAGCTGTGCCAGGATCACCGGGGTAACCCTGGGCAAGAGAAAAACAAAACCTCTCAATCTCACAAATATTTCACGGCTGTTTATAGCTGGACATTTCCAACTGAAGGAAAGATAGAAAAGACTTACAGACAAACCTGGCGATCCGGGATCCCCATCTTTTCCTGGCTTCCCCTTTGAAAGAAAAACACAGAGAAAAGCGTTAAATCAGTGTTTCTCAATCATGGCGACTTTACGATGTTTGGACTTCAACTCCCAGAATTCTTTGCTGGCTGGGGAATCCTGGGAATTGAAGTCCAAACATCTTAAAGTCACCAAGGTTGAGAAACACTGTGTTAGGTGAAGGCCTGAGGGAAATGCCGCCATTTTGAGCTTTGCTGGCTGGGGAATTCTGGGAATTGAAGTCCAAACATCTTAAAGTCGCCAAGGTTGAGAAACACTGCGTTAAATGATGATGAAGCTGGAAGAGGCACCTGGCATTGGAGCTGGCAGTCAAAGGCTGAAAATTGGAAGTTTAGGTAAACACCACAAGGCACAGTGGGTCCTCATTAGTTAGAAGGAACCATTAAAGTAAGTTTCAAGGCTGAAAAGAGGATGGGAAGTGCCCATCCCATGGCATTGCAGTAGAATGGATTTCATTTCCCCAGAAAAGATAGAGAACATTGTTTTCCCGCTCCTAATGTCTACTCTAAAACTGACAGCAAATCCGAGCCCTCCAATGTCAGAGCATTCCAGCCCCTTCTTTTTATTCTCCAACTTTTTATTTTATTTTATGATCCTTTAATCCCTTTTATTCTTGGTAGAATCAAATGAATGGAGCTGAGTATTTACTGGCTGGATGCCCTTCCTGACACCCATGCAGAGTTTGCAGCATATATTTTCTTTTTGCACCCTGATGGAGAAATATCTGCTGCTGCCTAGAATTGAACTCTCAACTTTCCGAGTGGGAGGTGAGTGTCTTCACCACTAGGCCACCACTCCGCTCACTTCTTATTCCCAGGAAATTCTGTTAAATTTAAAAATCATTTCGGAACGGTGGAAAAATCCACCAGCACTGGATTTCCTTTTTTCTTCCTTCTTCCTTCCTGATAGGAAAATGGAAGTTCACTGGTATCATGGTCACCATGATCCAAATAAAACGGGGAGAGAAATTCAGTGAATAAAACCAGGATGGTTGTGAAAGGATGGATTTTTCATTTCAGTGGGAAGGGAAAAACACCCACTGGCATCCATTTATAAGATTCAGGAATGACCTAGTAAGTTTTCATGTACTAGTTTCTATTCTCGCGATCTGCTAGAACTGAAAGTAGAATCTAGAAGTACATAGATCAACTTGAAATGTTCCTGTAGTTAAGACTATGCTAGAAAATCCAGAACAAATGTGACATTTGAAGTGTAGCACATAGGAAAAGGTGACCTTGGTGGAGTTATGCAGGATCTGTTCCTAAGGAGACAGGGGGTGAAAAACATTTATATAGCAAATAGATACTGGTAATAAAAAATCACTTCTCTAATTCATTAAAGGAGGAGAAATATATGATGATGATGGAGGAGGAGGAGGAAATGTGCAAGATTCTGTTATTATAGAACTGGGGAGTTGATTTCTTGGTTTGGTCTAACTAGTGTGGCTGACATCAGTCTTGTAAGTTTGATTGGGCTGTTCTTCTCTAGGCCTAAGCCACTCAACTATCTGTTTGTTATGGACTTCAATGACAATCTCTCATATCTCCATCAAGGTCATCTTCCCTACTCGCTACATAAAGCTCATGAACATGCAACTTGGAACAGTCTTTGTCAATCTTACAATTGCATCAGGACCACCTGAATTCTGGAGGTTGCAAGCCCTAGATACCTTGACAGGCCGGGCTTCTAGAGGCCAGTTTAAGAGCGAACAAAGACACAGCATAAACCCAGTTATTGTATCTTAAAAAACAGAAGTCATACAAGTGCGACTAGGATATGAAAAAACTGGTGTGAAGCCATGGCACACGGCTAATATTCCCTGTGTCAATTTCTTGCCCCAAACATTTAGGGCAGAGCTGAAATTCAGCTGGTTCGCACCGGTTCCATAGAGCCGGTTATTAGAAGAAATCTCCTTTTGTTTTTTTTCCCCACTTTACAGGGTTAATCCTGTAAATAAGGCAGTGGTTTCTAGCCTGATCTTTATTGCCTTGCTCACAGAAACTGCCTCTCCCCTTATTACATTGTAACTCTGGTGAAGTTTAATTCTGTGCTTGGTGATGTTTAATCCTGTGGCCACGCCCACAGAACCGGTAGTAACAAAAATTGAATTTCACCACTGATTTAGGGGAATCTTTTTCTCCATAAATGTTTGCCAGAGAGACCATGCTTCCATTCTAGTTTAGAGCTCCTACTTTTCAATAAATAGTTAAAGAGATATGATTCCAACTAACTTGGCTCTCAGAGTTACTGCAACGTCAAAAAGAAAGCTAGGAGGCTGTTTGTTCCTTTTTCTTTTTAATATTTTCAAATGATCATTTCTGATTTCAAAGTCATGAATAAGTATCAAGTGAAAAGCAGGAATGGACTCCAAGCTTTGGGGAAAACAATGTTACTGATCATTCAAGAAACTCCATACAACATCTTGCAGAAATCTGCATCAGTTGCAATGGCTCACAAAAAATGTCCTTTCCTTCCATATGATGATGACCTAAATCCAGACTGGAGCTTTCTCTTTAGCTCTTTGCTCAATATTTTTGCTTTTCCACTAGATATAGGGCAGCAACCATTTCAAGCACTCAAGTGGATAAAATTTTAAAAAAGTGGAAATCTCAGGTAGTCTTCCACATAGCACTTAGCAATAGCCCTTAAACGTATATACAGCTTCACAGAGTGCTTTAGACTCCTCTCTAAGCAGTTTACAGAATCAGCATCTTGCTCCCAACAATTTGCGTCCTCATTTTTAGCGACCTCAAAAGGATGGAAGGCTGAGTCAACCGTGAGCCAGTGAGGCTCGAACTCACAGAAATGATCAGAGTTAGCCTGCAGTACTGCAATCTAACCACTGTGCTACCATGGCTCTTTATGTTCACAATAGGGATCAAAATTTCATTGCTAAGCAAGGCAGTTGTTAAGTGAGTTGCACCTGATTTTATGACCTTTTTTTGCTATAATTGGATAATAAATCACTGCAGCAATCACACAGTCATTAACCAAATCTGTCTTCCCACCTTGCTTGTCAGAAGACAGCTGGGAAGGTCACAAATTGCAGTAGCACTTAGACTTATATACGGCTTCACAGTGCTTTCACAGCCCTCTCTAAGCGGTTTACAGTCAGCCTATTGCCCCAACAATCTGGGTCCTCATTTTACTGACCTCGAAAGGATGGAAGGCTGAGTCAACCATGAGCCGGTCAGGATCAGACTCGTGGCAATGAGCAGTGTTAGCCTGCAGTACTGCAATCTAACCACTGTGTACCATGGCTCCTTATGAGTTACGTTCACAATAGGGATCAAAATTTCATTGCTAAGCAAATGAAATCGAAAAATGAAAGCAAACCCCTACAATGGGTTTAACAAAGTCAAAAGAAAAAGTCAATTTATTTCTGTAAAAGGGGAATATGAGTTGGGTCCCATTCATTCAGGATTCTTATGCCATCTATTATTTATTTAATTTATTTATTATTTAATTCAATTTATATACCGCCCCCTCTCCCGCAGGACTCTCCCGCAGGACTATTATAGCACTGGCTTCTCGCAAAAATGCTAAATGGAACTCCCAGCAATGGGAACATGGGTTACTCTGATTCATTCTTTCTATGCTTCTAGAATTCTAGGATTAGAAGAGACTTTGAAGGTCTTGCTAGTCCAATCCACTGCCCCAAGGCACAAGGAGATATTATGCCATCCTGGACAAATTGAATGTTTTTTTTTTCTTTTCTGCTTACATAACTGCCAGTTGTGGATTTCAGGGCCAAGGCAAATACAAACAGGTGTTTATTTATCCATTTGTCCAAATTTCTGAGCAACCAGAGGTTGGAAAGCAAAAATGACATCTTCATTTTTATATGTTGCTTCCAATTTCTGTTCCAAAGATGAAGCCAAGGAGGAGGAAATCATCTGAATTCCTTAATCCAGATTAAAAGTTAAATGTTGATGTCTGTTTGTTAAACTGCATTGATAGTGGTTGGGTACATGCATGTTTCAATGGCCTCTTTCTCGTTCAGGAGGGTTTCATCCACACCAATTCTAGCAGATCATACAAGAAAGGAAAAAATTTGATGGCCCAACCTGAATTCCCAAAGCTACACATGGTTTGGAAAGGTAAATATTGGGTTCCAAGAAGTTACTTACTCTTTTGCCTGCATCTCCTTGCTCACCTTTTTCACCTGTTGTACCACCAGGAGGGCCCTGGAAATCAGAAAAGCAGCCCGTTATTAGTTAACAAGGTCCCAACTTTTGGAGCCTCCTGATGCTCCTCCACAAATGAAGCAAAAGGAAAATACTCACAGGAGGCCCGGGTGACCCTGGGGATCCTGGGGGCCCCCTTTCACCTGGAAGACCCTGCCAAAGAGCAAAGGGAAATAGTTACAAATCCATCCTGAGGGTCAAGACTGACTGGCACTTTCACCAATATTTTTGCTTCACTCACAGCTTGACAGTAACGGGGTGGGGGTGGGGGTGGGAGTGGATGGAATGCAAGCGTGGAGGAATGGTATCTAAGCAGCCGTGGGTTTCTGTGAGACTCAAGGACACCCTGAGCAGATGCCCCAAGGTGGGTGCCTGTTTCCCATAACAAAATGAACAGAAGCAATTGGTGAATGTACTGGACTCTGGGTGGCCTATAGGGGACAGGGGCAATGAACTGTGCTTGCTTTTGTGTGGGAAACCCAGAACTGGTTTTGCTTCTTCTGTGCCAAGGTGTTTTTTTCAGTAAAGCTTTATAGTCTCTTGGTAAAACAATGTCCCAGGAGTTTCTTTTTTTTTTTTTTCTGGATTCGCCAACTGGATAGTTGACATTGAGACTCTGATCAAGTTCTACCTTCAGATTTTGTGGAGAAATATGCGCTCAGATTCCATGGGAAGTATTGTCAATTATTAGAGAGGATACACCATTTATTTTGTTTGTATACTGCATTTATTATTGTTACAAATAACTCAAGGCAGCAAATGTATCTAACACACCTTCCTTTTTTTTTTATTTTCCTCGCAACAATAATTCTGTGTGGTGAGAGAGAGTGACTGGCCCAAGGTCACTAAGCTAGGTTTCATGCCTAAAGCCAGATTAAGAACTCACCATCTCCTAGTAACTGGCCCAAAGTCACCCTGCTGGCTTTCATGCCTAAGGCAGGACTAGAACTCACTGGACCTGGTTTCTAACCTAGTGCCTTAACACTAGACCAGTTTATTTTTATTTATCAAACCAATTTAATTCCAATTGTTACTCAAATAACTGTACTGAGTGACTAATCAAATTGATCTAATTCAAAAGGCTGTATGTATGTGTATGCACAACAGTCTGTCAAACTGTTAGATCAATTTGAAACCACCCAATTGCACTTGGTCCATTAAATCAGTCGGACAAGTCACTTTGAACCATGATGTCATCCCATTGTCTTCTGTGATGTTGAAAGCATTGGTATTGTGATGTTTGGAGCCATCACTGCAGATGTGTCTCCTTAGGACCCACATTCAATTAAAATGTGTATATATAGTTTCCTGAAATCTAAGGTGATGGGCAATTGCAGGAGATTTTGAACTCTTGTAAGATTTGGCAATCTCAAAATTTTAACTACATTTTAAACAATTTATTTTTTTTCACAATCCCCCAAGTCCCCTCACCCCAGTTCTTCCATTAAGATGATAACTGTCCAAGAGGAGAAAGATAAGGGCATTTTTGAGGTCTTTTGAGGACTTTTTGAGAAGATCTTATGATAGTGACATCAAGTCTATGTGGTTGCATATATTGGGTGTTTGTAAATCTCAAGGCACACTGTGCTAACTATTGTAAAGATTAAGCTACTAAGTTCTGGGCTCTCTTTGCTGTGGAAAAACAATGCAGAAGAGCACGTTGGAAAGGGCAACTCTACAGACTTTACAAAGCCTGTAAAATTGAAATGAGGACAAACACAAGAACACTAAATCTAGTTCTTGTTCCACACTTTTCACCTTTTGCTTGATGTATAGCAGCCTCCAGCAAAATTTATAGATCTCTCTGTAAAGACAAAGAGATTTTAGGGTAGGATCAGATTTAGTAATGGATGCTATTGTAAAAATGCTGATAAACTCTGGAGGATGGTCCAGTGTGACCTATTAATGCAACTGGGTAATTGTGAGAATGGTGAATACTCAGACACTGAGGGAGAAGAGCAGGTAGAGTTGGGGTGGGGGGGGGTGGAGTTAAACAAGTCATCAGTCTAGTCATTAGGTTGTCACAAACAGTCCAAGTCCAACCCCTCCTGAATTCCTGACTCTTATTGGGTGCCAATTTAGTGTTTAACTTTATTGAGATCAAAGCAATAGCACTTAGACTTATATACCACTTCACAGTGCATTTAAAGCCCTCTTTAAGCAGTTGACAGAGTCAGCACATTGCCCCCAACGATCTGGGTCTTCATAGGTTTGAGCAATAAATCTTCTGAATCGCAATCTAGCGTATGATCTTGATTCTTTGTAGCTGACAGATACCACCAGAACTGTCTCCTCTCACTCACCTGATCTCCTTTTTGAAATTCTACATCATTGATTCTCTTCTGTTCGCCGATCTGTCCTGGTGGCCCTGGGGGTCCTTGAAGTCCCTGTTCACCCTAACTCCCCCAAAAGACAGCACAACAGATTAGTTGCATTTGTCATTCCCCCAGAAAGAGTCAGCAATCCTGGAAACCAGTTCAAAGGGCCAGTTCAATATTCCACACTCACTTTTTCTCCTTTGGGTCCTTGGAAATTCAAGCCCATATTGCCCTGAAAAAGAAAGGAAAACAATGACTACCATGAAGATGAAATGAAATAATAATGGGAATGATGAACATTGGCTAGAATGCTCCTTATAGATTTATTAGCTGGCTACCCAAGCTTCGCGACAAAACTTCAGGCTATGCAGGAGAAATTCAGTTCACAATCCATTAGCTCAGTGGTGGTCAGTGACTGAAACTCATAAGGGTATATCTTTCCCACCATCTTGAGTCCAGAAGTACTAGACATTTTGGTGAGGTTGCAACATTTAGTACTGTAAGGAGCCCCAGTCCTGCTCCTGAGTGAAGGAGTGGAACATGTGCCAGTTTGAACTGAGGTAGCGGAATGTGTGGCAGTTTGAACACAATTCTTTTCAGGTGGGGAGGGGGAGTAGAATGTCTAACTCCTTTGCATCAGAGTGTGTTAATTACTAATTACAAATTACTAATGATCTGATGGTCATTTTGAAAAACCATTTCTTAGCGAGCACCTAGAAGCCAAGAGGAACATATGTGCTGAATTTCAAGTTTGTAGGCTTTACGGTTCTGGAGATTTCATGATGCTGCATGAGTGGTATTTCACCTTTATATAGATATTGATTTCTTTTATGTTTGCAGTAATTTTAATAGTGACTAGACTTTACATTTAGGCAGGAAAAATCAGATTAGGCAAGACATGGCTCAAAAAGAGTAACTATGAGAGGGACCTTGGAGTCTTAGTGGATCATTAGAATATGATCCAGCGGTGTGCAGCAGCAGCCAAAAAAGCTAAGACAATTCTGGGTTGTATAAACATAGGCATAGAATCAAGGTCACATGAAGTGTTAGTACTGCTTTATAAAACCCTAGTAAGACCACACCTGGAATACTGCAACCAATTTTGGTCACCAAGCTATAAAAAAGATATTGAGACTTTGGAAAAGGTTCAGAGAAGAGCAACTAAGATTATCAAAGGCCTGGGGACTAAAACATATGAAGAGCGGCTGCAGGATTTGGGTCTGACTAGTCTAAAGAAAAGAAGAATTAGGGGTGACATGATAGCAGTATTCCAGTATTTGAGGGGCTGCCACAAAGAAGAGGAGATAAATTATTCTCCAAAGCACCAGAGGGCAGGACAAGAAATAGTGGTTGGAAACGAATCAAAGAAAGAAACAACCTGGAATTAAGGAGAAACTTCCTAACAGTGAGGATAATCAACCAGTGGAACAGCTTGCCTCCAGAAGTTGTGGATGCTTTAACACTGGAGATTTTTAAGAAGAGACTGGACAGTCACTTGTCTGGGATGATATAAGTTCTCCTGCTAGATCTGGGGGCTGGACTAGAAGATCTCCAAGGTCCCTTCCAGCTCTATTCTGTTCTGTTCTATTCAGACAACTTACAAACAGGTTGACTCACCCTTTAACAATATTTACTTACCTAAAGAGATAAACTGAATGGCCACGGGTGGTCAAAAAAGCAGCAGGGCTGAGATGACTTCCTGCTGGCTTCCCATTTGACTTTGCTTGTGGGAAGCTGGCAGGGAGCATTGGATCCCATGATTGTAGTTGACCACAGTAATGCTGCTGTGGCCACAAGTTTGCAAAGATAACTGGTGTGAATGTCCTTGAAATTTCAATTACACAGGAGTAATGGATCTGCATTTTTTAAGTTAGCAGATCTGAGGCATCTTGATTCAAAAATTGTTGCCCTATGAAGCATCATTTCAGTTAACTGAAAGTCACAGACAGTTGAAAAAGCAACAACAATTAATCAAATACAAAAGGTTATCATATACTATACCTTAGGACCTGGCAATCCTGGGGGACCAGGAGGACCCTATTAATGTAAAGAAACTCATTAATTTCCAGATTTCTTTCTGTAGACATGATAAATCAATCTCCCGTTGATAGGCTTGCAGAATTCATAAATAAAAATTGGCCCCGATCCAATCATTTAGTCAGTTTGGAACCCTGGACCAGGTTAATTAGGAAAATTAAGTCAACCTGATGCTCTGAATTGAACCAAATTGATTTGATCAGGTTGAACTAATTTTTTTTTTAAAACAAGGCTTTAACAAATGCCCCAAAGTCTTTTGAAATCATTAGATCAATTTGGAAGAATTGAAGAAGCTACTTGGATAAGGAGCGAAACATTTCATGCAAAAAGGAAAGAATTCCAGTTGGCATGACTCAACTTTTAAACAACACTATCTGGATGACTGAGAGACTTCATCAACATCAGTTGGGAAGCTTCCGATTTAATCTGAACTCTTAATTCGAATCAGAAAGCCAACCTGATTTGGAGATTTGATAGGATCATTTTTCAAAAGGAATCTCTCAAAATAAACTTTACATAATCTGAAGAAAGGTAACTTGTGAAAATATAAGAAACGGATGCTTTCCTCAGGGAGTCCAGATGTTATTGGTGCTTCAAATATTAGGCCTTTTCATTAGATCCTCTTCCAAAAGGGCAGCATCAAGCACCCAAAATGCAGTCAGGTGACTAAGGCAGGAGACAGTTCAAATCAGGGTCATAAATACCCCCGCTGGTAGGTACCTCAGAACTCTTAATTGTCACTAAATGACCAGTCATAAATTAAGAACTACTTCTATAATTTAACTCCTCTGGAGATGGAGAGCAGAAGAGAAAAAGACACAGACCTTGCATGGCCATTGTCTAAATCCTTTTTATCCCAAACTTCAAAAAACTCCTCCAGCCCCACCGCCACCCCCAAATCCTCCTAATTCATCCATTCATAATTTCATCTGGTGCCAATTAGTTCTTCCACTAATTAAACAGAGATTATCAGAAAACTGTACCGTCAAACCTCGGGATCCGGGGGGACCAACTGGGCCTTCTACCCCAGGGGGACCCGCAGCGCCCTAGAAGAATAGTAAAAATCATTGGATGAGTTTTGCCTTTAGAATGCACATGCTCTTTGCACAGTCACTTCTGCCCTTGTGACCTCCCATCTGGATTACGCCAATGCTCTCTACATGGGGCTCCCCTT